>JAKOGI010000105.1:1055432-1085432 GCA_029747015.1 Carnegiea gigantea | reverse complement strand
TGACTTAAAGAGAAGTCTTTTCTATTGTTGTGCTTGTCATGACGGATTTTAGCGCATTCTTCACTAAATCTAGTGTACTCATAAGCTTCCCTCCTAATCTTGCCGAGTTCATTTGACCTCAACCTCCTCTTTCCACCAATGACATTCAAATTACAATTAAGGGTCCTAATTGACCTCTAAGTTCGATGCTTGAGCTTAATAGGCAAATGACAAGGACGACCATAGATGCCCTATAAGGTGACATACCTAAGGAGTCTTAAACGCCATCTAATAAGTGCTTAACGTGTATATCATTTTAAGGTCATTTTGTTGCATTTTTAGAAGAACGGTGCGCTTTATGCTATAATTTACGCTTTTATTGTCGTTTTATGCTTAGGTATGGTTGTTTAATGATATTTGTAGGATTTTAGATCGTTTGACCCAGCATTTGACCCCTATTTTGAGTACTTATTGACTTACCACAGAGGTACCCTAAGCCTTATGCCCGTGGAGCAAGGGAAGAGTAGAAAAATTCAGTTTCAGCGAAGACCATGGTCCAACCGTGGTGGCTGTCACAGACCGTGGTGCTTGCGTAACTGTGCCCTCTTCGTCTCCCTTCGAATGTGTGGCTGAGAAACCTTGAGTATTGGCTTAAAAGGACGTCCCTCGGCGATAGTGAGAGAGAACCCATCATATTATATAGACATTCCCTTTCCCAAATTTTATTTTTTGTAGTTAAGATTTTAGTTTGATTTTGTGTACAAGTGAGAATCTTGAGCATGGAACTCGGTTTTATTGGCAGTTTGAAGACTTTGTTGGAGGTTGTCATTGCTAAGCTTTTCCCTCTCACATCTCGCTGAATCATTTAGTTAGTTGTTTAAGTTATGATCCTGAGCGAGTAGTTTATCTGGTCTAGGGATTTGTTTGTTAATGGAAGTGTAGTTGGATCATTTTAATTTAATAGAATTGTGCTTTCTTTTCATGTTTGTTTGATTTCGTTTTATTAAGTAATTATCATATTATGGGTGGACTTGGCCAAATTTGCTTGTACCCTTGAGACAATTGAGTGAAGAATTGAAAGATGACATTAGATTGTTAGACCGCTTGATAGGACCTAATTTAGCAATGACTTGAAAGAGAAATTTGCATGTTTGGGAGGATTAATGAGTAATCAAAAAATCCTAAACCTAGACTAAGATAAATTAGTTTGAAAGAACGACTTTGGTTTAGTTTAGTCAATTTGGTCACTTTCAAAAGAATAGACTAAATTTTGAATCGATTGCAATTCCAAAATTATCTAATTTAGAGAAATGCACATGTTAAATCGTATGATTCAACATCTTTCTTAACTAAATAAATCTCTAGATGTTTTTCCTTAATTGAATTTAGAAATTGTTAAATTCCCAAATCAAAATCCTCAATTAAGTAATTACTTAGCGTTTTCTAATAGAAAGAACTTAGTAATTTTGATTTTGGTCTATGTGGACGATAGTTTCTTTTGAGCTCCAACACCCATGCACTTGCGGAAGTGACCAAGTTTTTGGTGCTGTTGCCGAGGACCAAATTACTAAATATCGAGTCAATCTTATGAGAGTGACTATGTATCTTTCTTTCATTTTTATTTTTTTTTTCTTTCCACTTTGAATTGCTTTTGTAATGTTGGTGATTTGGCTTGCAGGAAGATTCTCCCTTTTATGCGAAGTGCATTCGGTTATGAACGCAATCCTGAAATTGAGAGGACTTTTCATCAAAAGAGAAAGAAGCAAAGCCTAGCAAGACAAAGGTGCAAGGCTCGAGACACTTCGCCAAAGATGGAACCACCAAGAAGGGAACCTGAAAGAAGGACACTCTGGGATTTCATCACTCCGGGTGTCCAAGGTATCACCTCTAGCATAGCTAGAACCACGTTCTAGGTGAACAACTTTAAGTTGCGGCCGGCACTAGTCTCAATGGTTCAACAAAAGCCATTTGGAGGATCACGAATGGAGGACCCCAATCTTCACCTCTCGATCTTTTTGGAGGTGTGCGATATATTGAAGTTAAACGTGGTCTCCACGGATGTAATTCGCCTTCGCCTATTCCTGTCTACTCTCAAGGACAAGGTGTGTGCTTGGCTACATTCATTGTCACCGTGCTTGGCTACATTCATTGTCACAAAATTCCATCACCAGTAGGGACAAGCTAACTAACGCCTTTTTTGGCAAACCTTCAAAGACGGCAAGTCTAAGGAACCAAATAACTATCTTCACTCAAAGGGAAGACTAATCACTCTATGAAACTTGGGAGCGATTCAAGGACTTGCCAAGGTTATGCCATCATCATGGACTTCAATGATGGATGATCATCCAAACCTTTTACAATGTAGTTACTCAAGCGGTGCGGTCCACCACAGATGCGGCGACTGGAGGCACTTCGATGAACAAGGCGGAGGAGGAAGCCTTCAATTTGATAGAGGAGATGTCACTAAATAATTTCAAATGGTGATCGAGGCCACTCCAAACGGGTTGGAGGTAAGCTTGAAGTTAATGCACTTACTTTGCGTTTTGCTGTTGATGCTATGACTCAAAGGTTGGACCGTATGAATGTGAATGCTGTGAATTCTAGTGTTTTTCCCCAATGTGAAATTTGTGATTCTATTGAATACATGACTTTGAATTGCCAAGTTAGGAGTCTCTTTTTCCCAGACTCTAGGGAAGTCAATTATGTCCAAAACTTCAAACCGAGACCGACCAATGACCATTACTCCAGTACCTACAAGCCGGGTTGGAGGAACCATCCGAATTTCTCATATAGGTCTAATCTAAACCCTCATATGCTTCCAATAAATGGTAGGCCACCCCCCAATTTTCAAAGACCACCTTTCCCTCCACATGCTCCCTGATAAACATCTATTTCGACCCTATTTTAGCCCCTATTTGACCTCTTTTCTAATCGTGTTAAAAAAGGGTCAAATCGGCCTCCTTTAACATACATTTTACTCATATAATATCTTTCTGTATTTTCAGGGACTTTCTCGAAGAAATAGAAAAATGGACGATATTTTGCCGAAAGGAGCGCTAAGGAGGCAAGTTTAAGGCTGTGAAAAGAATCATTCAACATTGCACGGAAGCACCAGGGATCGAGCACGGGGATCCCATGCCGGGTAGCACGCCCGTGCCACACGAAGTTGGCACAGCAAGCCGGCCAGCAATGTGGCACGACCGTGCCACGTGTCACCGTGTGGCACGGCCTGGCCATGCCGTGTGGCACGGCTGTGCTCCTCCTGTCCCGCGTCTCGACTTAAATTTTCCTCAAGGCTGCTTTAGGATGGGCATTCAATTTTTCTTTTCCACAGACTTCTTTTAGGCTTTTTTTTGGGTTCTCATTGAGCGTTTTTTGGCTTTTCATCTCATATACCGAATTCGTTTCTTTGAAGTTCAATCTATCCTGAGTCGTCGATTAATTCAAGTTTGTTCTTCTATTCTCTCTCTTTCATTGTTGTTGCTGTTTTTGAGTTTAGTTGAATCATGCCTTTTTCTCTTATGGATGAATTGTTGGAATTGAGTATGATTTGTGGTTATTCTCCCTACCTGGGTTGGAATTGAAGCCGATTATGTTTAGTTGAATCAAAATCTAGCCCCAATCCCTTATGTTCTCATACTTGTATTCGTGATTTCTACTATGCACATCAGATGTTCCTTGAAATGCTCGAAAGTGCATTCGTCCATTTTTAGTCAGGTTTAGGGGAGCGTTGAAAGACGGAACCTTTACCTAGCGTAGCTTAGTAGACAATTAGGATTTTAATATGAAAATAATTAAGGTTCTAATTGAGATTCGAGATTGTAGATCTTGTAATCTTGCGACTTTAGTTCCATGAAAATATGTGATTACAGTTCTATGATTAGTCTTCGGCTCTTAAGAGAGGGGGGAGATGGGCTTAACTGGCAATCTATCTATTTATGATGTATGTTTGGGATTGTTTGATGGGGTTAGTAATTGGTTCAGCTAGCATAATTGTGCTGTTAATTCCAACCTAGGTGTTTCTCATTCTGCTGTTTATTTCACTATTTAGTCGTTAGAATTTCCCTTAGTTTAATTCTCAATCAACAATTGTGATCGCCTAGTTGAGTAATCTAATTAGTTTTGGTAATTGAAACCAAATTCCCTGTGTAATACGACCCGTACTTGCTGTGTGCTAGTTACAGCTACACCGTGCACTTGTGGTATAAATTTAAGACAACAAGTTTTTGGTGTCGTTGCCGGGAAACTTGTGCCTTCTAATATTAGAACCGATTTGAATACTCTAGACTAGACTTTTCTTTTCTTTTTCCTTTTATTTTAGTTTATAGTTCTTGCTATTCTTGCTAAAAACTGTTTACGTCATAGTAATGTTTGCTTTTGTATGCGCAGGAGGAGTCAAAGAGATCAAGACCTTATCCCATTGGACCCTGAGATAGAAGCAGCAGCACGTAGACGGAGCGGAGAAACGAGAAGAAGTAAGAAAGCATAAGCAGCGATGACAGGGCAAGACCAGAGGGTGTTGCGTGATTACACCCTGCCGCAAGCGTCGGGTATCACATCATCTATTGTGAACCCGACAGTCGAAGCCAACAACTTCGGACTCAGTCCCGCGCTCATCGTGCAGTGGGACCAGTTCAGCGGCCACCCTTCGGGCAACCCCAACCTGTACCTTCGCAAATTTCTCACGAAGTGGGACACCATCGAACTCAATGGGGTGACCACCAACGCGATTCGACTGAGACTTTTTCCATTCTCACTGAGGGATAGAGCCAGTGACTGACTGCAGAACGAGGAGCCTAATTCGTTCACCACCTGGGAGGCTCTCTCAAAGGCTTTTCTCATCAAATACTTCCCACCTGCCAAGACTGCCAAGACGAGAACGGACATCACATTCTTCACCCAGCAGGATGGAGATTGATTCCCTGTACGAGGCCTGGAAGAGGTTTAAAGACCTCCAGCGGCAATGTCTCCACCACGAAGTTCTTGACTGGCTCCTAATCCAAACCTTCTACAATAGGTTGGAGCGGTCAGTGAAAATTTTTGTCGATGCTGCAGCGGGGGGTGCTCTCATGAGCAAGTCTATTGAAGCAGCGAAGGCATTGTTAGAAGAGATGGCTTCCAACAATTATCGCTGGTCAAGTGAGAGAGCCACCCCCAAGAGGGGCGGTGGCAGATACGGGGTGGATGCTGTGACATTCCTTTCCAGCAGGATGGACGCCCTAGCACAGCGATTGGATAGAATGGCTATCCCATCAGTCACCTCTGCGGGTCATCAATGGGGGCCTATGCGTATTGTGAGGCCTGTGGTGTACAGGGTCATACTTCTGTTGAGTGTTACAATGCTTCTCCTAGCATTGAGCACGTCAACGCTTTTCATAACCGCAACCCTCCATCATAAAATAACCCCCACCCCAACACTTATATCCAGGGTTGGAAGAGTCACCTAAATTCTCTCTATAAGAATCCCAACCCTTACCCCCAGAGTTTTGACCAGCCACCTGGTTTCTACAACAGAGCTCCATACAATCCACCCCCTCCTCCTCCTCCTCCTCCTAAGCCCAAGTCCCACCTACAGAGTCTCATGGAGTGCTTCATAGCGACCCAAACTAAGACCAACGAGACTCTTAGTGAGTCAATCAACTTACTGACCTCCAGGGTCGATGCTATGGCCGCCCATCAGAAGACGATGGACACACAGATCGCCCAGATCGCCCAACAAGTGAGCCACCTATCCCGGCTTCAAGGGCATCTATCAGGCCAGTCCGATACTAACCGCCAGGTCACGCCAATGCCATCTCCATGATGGGAGAAGGGTTAGAGGAGAGCCCAGTGATGGTTCTCCAGGAGGTAGTTCCAGTTCTTGATTCTGCAGGAACAAAGGGGTAGAAGAAAGAAGAGAGTTTGAGTTCTGCTGGGAACCTTAGTCCTCCACCTCTCGCTCGTACTTACCAGCCCCAAGTGCCTTTCCCTCAGAGACTGGCATGGTCCAATCCATCTCAACTTGAACCTAGATTCGCTCGGTTCCGGGATACTCTACGCCGAATCTATGTCAGTAGCCCCTTCGTGGAAGCTCTTAAGGATGCACCTGCCCATGTGAAGTTTTTGAGAGAGCTCATGTCCAAAAAGGGAGAACCTAGGAAAGTTTTAGCGGCTCCCATTAGGGTCCTACAGCGCGCTCTTACAGAGGCGGTCGCCATCAAAACTGCAGGATCCTGGAGTTTCTCTATCTCATGTTGCGTAGGGGATATGCAGAATGAAAGAACCCTTTGCGATCTGAGCACCATCGTGAGCCTCATGCTGCTCTCTCTCTCTATAAGAACCTGTAACTACGAGACCTCACACCTACCAGCATGACTATTTAGCTAGCAGACTGCTCCACCAGGCACCCTGTCGGCTGTCTGGAGGATGTCCCAGTCTAGGTGGGCAAGTTCCTCATCCCCTGTGATTTTGTTGTTCTTGATATGGATGAGAACTTCCCGACCCCACTCATCTTACGCCGGCCATTTCTTGCGACCGCGGAAGCAGTGATTGATGTGCAGATAGGCATCATGTCCTTCACTATATGTGGGGAGAGGGTGGATTTCAGTTTCCCTCCCCCCGCATCGCCTTCAGCACTTGTCCTCCCTTCACCTTCCGAGGAGCCTATCCCTATTCCCCCCTTTGATGCTGTTTCTGGGGTCGAGATATTCGATGGAAATGGGGGACCTCACATATTGCTTGGAGATTCGTTTCGCGACCACCTTTGCTTGGACTGGGGAGGTAGAGGATCCTACTTCACATTTCTATACCTCCCCCAGGTCACCTCCCTTACCGTTACCGTTTGCTATTTGGAGGAAGGACCTTAAACAAGCGCTTTTTGGGAAGCAACCCAAGCATTTACCTGCTTTTGAAAAAAAAACAAAAATGTATATTTTTCTTTCCCACCCGCCCACCTTTTTTCCCCTAGGTGCTATTGGTTCCCTCCTTCCATTGGCTTTCTCCATGTCCTTTTCATTGAGGACGATGAAAATCTCAAGCATGGGGAAGTGCGCTTACAGCTCTTTGGGTCAAATTGTGGACTTGGGGCATAGGATGAATGACATCATTTGCATTCGCATCATATAGATAGGACTTCATATAGTTTCACTAGGTTATTTTTATATTTTTACGTTTATTAGATCGCGTATTTTAGAGCATATAGGTTAGATTTTGCATCTCAAAAAGGAGAAATGATCGAGTTGGGCGTTCTTAAGATTTCCAGGTGCTACTTTTTGCCCTTCTATTCATTTCCCCTTATATCCTTTACCGCTTTCTTAGTTGGATTTATTTCTTTTTAATAAATATGTGCAAAAACCCCTCATATAAAGAGTATACAAGGGGTGATGATTGATTGATCTGGTTGAGTTGTGTGCTGAAGTGTGGTCTGTTATGGTATGAACTCTTGTGAAATTGCGCTCTAACATTGCAATCTGTATTTTCCTTACCCTATGTTGTATGTCATGTTGCCCTTGAGATTCATATGACTTGGCTTGATTGGCCTTGATATGTGGAACATACCTTGGAGTAAGTTGTTGGACCGTGGTAGACTTACCTGTGAGATTTTGAGCCTAATGACTATTGATTGCATATAGTCATGTACTTTCCTTCATGTGTGACTCATCCAGGATTGCATCTCTAGAACTTGGTTTTGTTCTTTTTGAAATCGCATTTGGCATGTGAATGTGTCAATATGATTGAGACAATTTTTGTTTTATTTAGCCACATGAGCCAAAAAGCCACCCATTAATATGTACTACCCTCTTTGTTAGCCCTTTGTGCCTTTTCCCTTATCTTTGGTTTTGCCCCCTACACACTGCACACTTGGCCTATCAATATTTTCTATATCCTTGTCAAGGTCTGGTAGAGCAACACTTCCATGTTGAGTTGGGTTTGCTTCGAAGGTTAGTTCACCTTGGGTTCGTATTAGTGGCTTGTTTGGGGGAATTCATGATTCGAATTTGTGTTTCGCATGCCATTCACATGCTTTTCTCCTTTCAAAGAAAAGAAATAGAAATGATAAAAAAAAAGAGGAAGCAAAGAAAAAGAAAAGAAAAACGAGAAGGAAAAGAAAAGAAAGAAATAGAAAAGTTGTGAATGAAGTGGTTGGTATGAGGGTAATGCGATAAGATTGATTAACTCCTCCCTGGAGGTTTTTGTGGGGCTCGTTACTCAATTTTCAATTATGGTGTCAAATTGTTGTTCCGACATTAGTTGTGGAAGTGTTTTTTGCTCCCTAGTTTTTTGACTATTAGCTCCACTCTTCCCAAATATATTCCATTTCTTACCCTTTACCTTTGGCCCCATTACATCCATTTACAAGTCCTCATGATTGACATATTGCACTTTGCATTGGGTAGTGGAGAATCGAGAACTCTACCAAGGTTATGATAGTTTGCTTGATTGGATAGAGCATTGAGTGCATCCCGGTTATATATTCTAAACACATTGAGGGGAGTGTTCTACTTTATCCTAAAAGTGAGGTTCTACCGGTCTTACTTACTCACCACTTATTGAGAAAAGTCTTGTCTTGCTATGTGCTTCAATATTGGGGTGATTGATGTATTACATTTGAGTAGGGCGATTTATGAATGGTAATGCATGAGTCTTGTTTAGGATGTTTCACACTTTAAATTGGTCGCTTTTAATGCATAGTTTATCTTGGATTATTGATCGTTCGTCTCTTGCTTAAGGATGAGCGTGGACAGAGGTTTCCTTTTTGGTGTTTTATGAGCTAGTCTAGCTTAGGGACAAGTAATAGATAAGCATGAGGGAGTGATTATCCCCCATTTGAGTTCTTTTCTCCCGCGTTTTCATGTTCAATCGTGTTTAGAAAGGGTCGAATCGGCCTCCTTTAGCATACATTTTACTCATATAGCATCTTTCTGTATTTTTAGGGACTTTGTCGAAGAAACGGAAAGATGGACGATATTTAGTAGAAAGGAGTGCTAAGGAGGCGAGTTTAAGGTCGTGAAAAGGGTTACTCAACATTGCACGGAAGCGCTAGGGATCGAGCACGGGGGCACCACGCCGGGTAGCACACCCGTGCCACACAAAGCTGGCACGGCAAGTCGGCCAGCAACGTGGCATGGCCTGGCCGTGCCTTGTGGCACGACCGTGCCACGTGCCACCGTGTGGCACGATCTGGCTGTGCTGTGTGGCACGGCCGTGCTTCCCCTGTCCCGTGTCGCGACTTAAATTTTCCTCGTGGCTGCTTTAGGGGGGCATTCAGTTTTTCTTTTCCTTAGACTTCTTTTAAGCCTTTTTTTAAGGTTGTCATTGAGTGTTTTTTGGGTTTTCATCTGTTGTACCAAATTTGTTTCTTTGAAGTTCAATCTACCTTGAGTCTTCGATTTATTCAAGTTTGTTCTTCTATTCTCTCTCTTTCGTTGTTGTTGTTTTTGAGTTCAGCTGAACCATGCCTATTTCTGTTGTTGGAATTGAGTATGATTTGTGGTAAATCTCCCTACTTAGGTTGGGATTGAAGCCGATTATGTTTAGTTGAATCAAAATCTAGCCCCAATCCCTTATTTTCTCATGTTGTATTCGTGGTTTATACTATGCACACTAGGTGTTTGATGAAATGCTCGAAAGAACATTCGTCCATTTTTAGTCGGGCTTAAGGGAGCGTTGAAAGACGGAACCTTTACTTAGCGTGGCTTAGTAGACAATGAGGATTTTAATATGAAAATAATTAAGGTTCTAATTGAGATTCGGGATTGTAGATCTTGTAATCCTACGACTTTAGTTCCATGAAAATAGGTGACTACAGTTCTAAGATTAGTCTTCGGCCCTTGAGAGATGGAGACTGGCGATCTATCTACTCATGATGCATGTGTGGGATTGTTTGATGGGGTTAGTAATTGGTTCAGCTAGCATAATCGTGCTGTTAATTCCAACCTTGGTGTTTCTCATTCTGCTGTTTATTTTGCTGTTTAGCTGTTAGAATTGCCTTTAGTTTAATTCTCAATCAACAATTGTGAGCGCGATTGAGTAATTTAATTTGTTTTAGTAATTGGAACCAAGTTTCCTGTGGAATACGACCCATACTTGCCGTGTGCTAACTATAGCTACACCGTGTGCTTGCGGTATAAATTTCAGAGAACACTCCCTAAAAGTTGAGTTTGGAGGTCATGATGGAGAGTATTCTTTTGGCGCAACAAAAGCAAGATGAGTATATAAAGCAGTTAGCCTCTGAGGTTAATGTGCTTATAACTCACAATATGATGTTGGAAGTCCGAATTGCCCAACAAGCCAGCTTTTCATCTACACCCCCGGGTAGACTTCCTAGTAAGCCTGATCCTAACACTAGGGAGCAATGCAATGCTATGATTTTGAGGGGGGGAATAACTAGAGGGACCTAAGGGGGTTACCAATGTTGAGTGTTTACATAATGAGAATAAGGATGTTAAGAATGTTGAGAAAGAGATCTCTGCACCCTCTAATGATGTGATTGATGATGTTATGCATATATCTGATGAGGTTCTTAAGGACCCTAAGATCACTTCCCCAAAATCTTGCACCCCACCTTTACCATTTCATTAAAGGATGGCTAAAGCAAAACACAACTTGCAATTTGGAATGTTTTTAGAGGTCCTTAAGAAACTCTACATAAACATCCCATTTACTGATACTTTGTCTCAAATGCCTTCATATGCAAAATTTTTGAAAGAAATTCTATCTAACAAAAGAAAGGTAGAAGAGCATGAGACTGTAGCTTTAATTGGCGATCCAAAACAAGCTTCCTACTAAGCTTAAGGATCCCGGTAGTTTTTAAATTCTCTGTCTGATAGGGATTGTGTTTATAACCTGTGCTTTGTGTGATTTAGGGTCAAGTGTGAGCTTGATGCCCCTTTCCATCTGTTAGAAATTGGAACTAGGAGAGATAAGACCGATCACTATCTCCTTACAATTGGCAGACTATTTTGTGAAATAGCCTGTGGGTGTTTTAGAATATGTTCCAATAACAGTCATAGATTTGTATGTGCCGGTAAACTTTATGATTTTAAAAATAGAAGAGGATACGTGCAACCCAATCATTCTTGGGAGGCTGTTCTTGGCCACCGCTGGGTGCCATATTGATGTAAAAAACGGTTGGCTATCTTTTGATGTGGGGGATGATTATGTGGAGTTTAACATGTTTAAAGCTTCTAAATTCCCTTCCATTTCTTATGCGTACAATAATATTGATGTGGTTGATGGTTTGATATGGGAAACTATGTCTAACCTTGATTCTAATGATCCTTTTGAGCACTTGATGTTGAACGATAGTACTACAAAGGATGAAAATCCCGAAGTAGCCATGTGTGCTCAATTTTTGGAAGCCTCAGTTTCACCTTCCCTTGCTAACGTAGAACCATTAAAGGTTGAAAATAAGCCCTCGTCTAATGAGGCGGAAGCTCCTGAGGTAGAACTGAAACCTCTACCTTCCTCCTTGAGGTATGAATTTCTTGGACCCAACACTACATATCCTGTGATTATGAATGCAAGTTTGAATGCATCTTAAATTGACTCTTTGCTTAGACTACTTTGGAGAGCATCGTAAAGCCATAGGATATACTCTTGATGACTTAAAATGAATTCATCCTTCTGTGTGTATGCATCGAATCTTAATAAAAGATAGCCATAAGCCCTCAATTGAACACCAGGGAAGGTTGAACCCTAACATGGAAGAGGTGGTCAAGAAGGAAGTTTTAAAATTGCTTAATGTCGGCATTATCTAACCTATCTCCAATAATACGTGAGCTCGGTCCATGTTGTACCTAAGAAAGGGTGGACGATTATTGTCAAAAATGAGAATAATGAGCTAATTCCCACTAGGACTGTCACGGGATGGTATATATGCATTGATTATCAGATATTGAATAAAGCCACTTGTAAAGATCACTTCCTCCTTCTATTCATTGACTAAATGCTTGAACGATTGGCTAAGAACTCATATTTTTGCTACTTCTACTAGTATTCAGGTCTCTTTCAAATCCTTATCCATCCTAATGACTAAGAAAATGCTACTTTTACTTTTCTTATGGTACATATGCTTATAGAAGAATGCCATTTGGGCTATGCAATGCCCTTGCCACATTTCAACGTTGGATGGTAGCTATTTTCTCTTATTTTATCGAGGACGTAATGGAAGTCTTTATGGATAATTTTTCTATCTATGGTGTAACCTATGACCATTGTTTAAATAATTTATCCAATGGTTTGCAAAGATGTGAAGATGTGAATTTGGTTTTGAATTGGAAGAAGTGCCATTTTATGGTACAAGAGCGAGTTGTCCTTAGTCAGTTGTCTCTAACGAAGGCATTGAAGTTAACAAAGCAAAAGTGAAGGTGATTGAAAAATTGCCACCACCAACTTCTGTAAAGGGTGTGAGGAATTTTCTTGGACATGTCGGTTTTTACTAACCATTCATAAAGGATTTTTCGAAAATTGCAAAACTTCTGACCCAATTGCTTGTCAAGGATGTGCCTTTTGAGTTTAATGAAGAATGTTTGAGTGCTTTTCTCAGGTTAAAAGAGACATTAATCATGGCTCCAGTAATGCAACCTTTGGATTGGGAGCTACCTTTTGAGGTGATGTGTGACACAAGTGACTATGCAGTGGGCACCGTTCTTGGCCAATGGAAGGACAATAAGCCATATGCCATATACTATACAAGTGGTACTCTTGATGGGGCTCAAGTAAATTATGCCACGACGAAGAAGGAATTCTTAGCAGTTGTCTCTGCCTTGAAAAAATTTCTATCTTACTTGATCAATTCCAAAGTCATTGTCTTCACTGATCATGCTGCTTTGAAGCACTGAATGAAGAAATCTGACTCCAAGCCCCGACTCATTCGATGGGTCCTTCTTCTTCAAAAGTTTGATTTGGATATCAAAGATAAGGCCGGGTTGACAAATTTGATTGCTGATCATCTATCTCGCCCAGGCTCCAAGGCTATTCCTAGTGAAGAGCTCCCCATTGATGACTCCTTCCCTGATGAGCAACTCTTCACCTTTTCCCACCAAGCCACCCCATGGTATACTAATTTTGTCAACTTCAAAGTGCGCGGGGTGCTACCTCCAGGATTGTCCTCCCAACAAAGAAAAAAAATTCCTTTCCGATACCAAATACTATGGGTGGGAAGAGCCTCTTCTTTACAAACTATGTGGAGATGGGATCTATAAAAGATGCGTGCCGGAAGATGAGGTCCATAGTGTCTTGCACCATTGCCATGCTTCAACCTATGGCGGACACTTTGGACTGGATGTGACGATTACAAAGGTACTCCAAGCAGGCTTCTATTGGCCTATGCTTTTCAAGGATGTAAGAAAATTTGTCATGACTTATGATAGATGTCAAAGAATGGGGAACATTACCAAGAGGCATGAGATGCCTCAAAGTGGCATACTTGAGTTTGAGTTGTTTGATGTATGGGGGTTGACTTCATGGGTCCTTTTCCTCCTTCCTATAATAACCTTTACACCCTTGTGGCGGTGGATTAAGTTTCTAAGTGGGTGGAAGCCATTGCCATGCCAACAAATGATTCTAAGGTTGTCATCAAGTTCCTTAAGAAGAATATTTTCACAAGGTTTAGCACACCAAGAGCTCTTCTAAGTGACAATGGAACACACTTTTGCAACAAACCTCTTAAGTAACTATTGAAGAAATATAGGGTGTTTCATAAGGTTGCTACGCCTTACCATCCCCAAGCAAGTGGGCAAATATAGCTCTCGAATCGTGAGTTGAAGAGTATATTGGAGAAAACGGTGGATCGGTCCCTCAAAGATTGGTCACTCAAGCTTGATGATGCACTTTGGCCACATCACACCACCTACAAGATTCCTCTATGCAACACTCCATACCTGTTGGTGCTTGAAAAGTCTTGTCAGTTGCCGATAAAGTTGGAATATAAGGCATATTGGACTATAAAGATGCTCAATTTTGACCTAAAAGCAACTGGAAAAAACATGACTCTTGCAATTGAATGAGTTAGATGAACTAAGATTGGAGGTCTATGAGAGTTCATACATCTACAAAGAGCGAACTAACAAATGGCATGATATGCACATCATGCAAAAGAGATTTGAAAAAGATGACATGGTCCTGTTGTTTAACTCGAGACTGAGATCATTTTCAGGCAAGCTGAGATCCTGGTGGTTGGGGCCATTTCAAGTCATCAAAGTTCAACCTAGTGGAGTGGTTGAGGTATGGAGTGAGTCTACCGGTGAGTTCATAGTCAAATGACAATGGCTAAAGCTATATCTTGTGGGGCAACCTATTGAGAAGGCCTCCGTCAATACACTCATCGATCCAGACCAAAGGTAGAAGCATGGTCAAGCTCTTGATCTTAAAAGAACATTTCTTGCGAGGCAACCCCAGCCCCTTTTATAGCTTTGATTTTCATTTCTTGGTAGTTTTTCATAGTAAGGGAAAAAAAAATAGAAAGGAAAGAAGAAGAGAAAGAAGAAAAAATAAGAAAAAAGAAAAAAAATGCTGGGCACCACGGACTGAGCACTCCAATACGGCCCATGGGTGCCTAATTAGTAAAACAAAAAAATCGGTGTCCAGTAGACACCACGGTCTGTGGTGAACTACCATGGGCTGCGGTCAAGGGTTTGGACCGCGGTAACCGTCCAACTTTCCTCCATCATCTTCTTCTTCTTCGACTCTCTATCTCTGCCTCGCTATTCTCTCTCTAAACTCACTATTGCTACACTTTCATTTCTCCATTTTTTTCCTCATTTTCACTCTATTTTCACTCAAAATCTTCCCTTTTCACTTAATCTTTCTCTTTCTTCAACAAATTTCACCTCTCTCCACCATTCCTTCTTCAACTCATCTCACCTTCATCCATCTTCCATAACCACCTTTTTCCCTCTGTAATTCTTCTTTTTCAGTTAAATTCTTCTTTTTTTCTTTCTCACATCTTATTTTTTAGGTTTTTCTTTCAATTTTTCTTCCATTTTGCAAGCATGGCTCCTACCAATAGACAAAAGAGTATCAAGGAGGTACGAATATCTAGCCAAGGACTATCTTGGCCTCAACGGACCTCCTAAACCTTCACCATCGCACAGGCTTAAGGTAACATTCCTCTTCCTCTAGGTTTAACCCTGATCATGTTGCTAGATATGCTTGATTGAATGAACCCATGGTTGTGGCAGCTCGTTACTATAATGAGGAATTATTATGCTGTTTAGGATTGTTAGATGATACACGATGGCTATTTGCACGAGGAGGCATGGGACATTTCATTGAGATTAAGGAGCATACATATTGGAACCTTGGAATTCCTTAGTGCTCTACATGTTAAGGTCACTCGAGGGTCTCAATGTCAAATGGGGTATATTTCCTTCTATTTTCAAGGGCAATTTTATGAGTTGAACTTAGGTACATTCTATAGCATGTTTGGTTTTCCACCTAGCATGGATTTATCAAACCGTTAAATCCCCTAAGAATTCAACCGAATGCATTTTGGGGCAAACTTTCGGGAAGTGTTAGGTATAGTACTAGTTCTTCCAAATGCACCCATATTTGGAACCCTTATATTCGGGTAGCTCAGTGCATCCTTGCTTGTTGTTTCTTTGCTTGGGATGATAGTTTGAATATCCTAAGATTATCTAAGTTATATTTTCTGTCTTGTATGCTTAATGGTGTTCAACTTGATCCTGGGGCATTCTTAGCCAGAAAGTTGTATAGTGCTGCTGTTAGCACTAAGGGTAGGATAGG
This sequence comes from Carnegiea gigantea, assembly GCA_029747015.1. Taxonomy (NCBI): domain Eukaryota; kingdom Viridiplantae; phylum Streptophyta; class Magnoliopsida; order Caryophyllales; family Cactaceae; genus Carnegiea; species Carnegiea gigantea. The sequence goes on along the minus strand of JAKOGI010000105.1, from coordinate 1,069,727 downwards.
CATTGGTGGTATCGTCACTACCATTGCTAGATTTTTGGCTGCTGAGCCTAACTCTCAGAATCGAGTATCTGGGTTTGAGCGGCTTGATCAAGTCGCTTTTAAGCTAATGAACTTTTACAAAGCAGAGGATGAACGTTTGTTCTGGATTTATTCCGGGAACCGGCTTCTGCTGCTTCCCAATGTTGATTGAAACACCTTACTTTACCGGGGTAACCTTTATTGAGTACCTAGCTATCCCGAGATTGTTCAACCCGCACCCCCTCCACTCCCATTTCCTGGTCATGTCGGACCTAGTTCTTCTTCCCAACCACCCCCACTGACTATGTCGACGTCCAACCACCCTTCGCTCTATCCAAGAGGAGCGAGTATCCCTTCGAGCCTATGTTACTTTTGAGAAAGCCCCTCTTCGTGACTTTGTCCAAGAGCGCCACGACAAGCTCCGTGGGATACTTGCTACCCAGACCCAATGCTTTTAGGATTATAAGGCTTATTTAGAGACCTAACGAGATTGGCATATCTTATATGGTCAACCACCAAACCCTCCTTCCCCACCTCCTTTCTGATTTCTTTTTACTACTTCCCCTTCCCTTTTCTAATCTATGCACACATTGAGGGCAATGTGTTGTTCAAGCATGGGGGAGTTAGTCATTATTTGATGGTGTCGGATGCCTGATTTAGTTTGATGTGTGCTTGTGTATGTATTGTATATATTATTCATGATTGCATTGGAGTTACATTGTAGGTTTTAATCTTATGTGGTTAGAAGCATGTTAGAAGTACATTTAGGTTTCTTTGCATTTTAGGTTGCATTTTAGGTTTTTATAATTTCTTTTTGGTATTGTTATTAGGAGCGCGCATTTTATTTAGTTAAAAAAAAAGAAAATGCAAAATGAAAAAAAAAAATCCTCTGATGATGATCTTTGTAGACTAGGTAGACTTCTTTGGTTTAGATTAATCCTTTGATTTGCCCAAGTGTGCATAAAAATGTTTGAGAATGAGTTTTTGAAAATTAGCTTCATGTTTTGACCATATGTTGAGTGCGAGTTGATTACCCCATGATTCTTTACGTGAATTTTGGCATGTGTTTACTAATGAGCTAGTTATGATCTTAGTAGATGTCCTGTGAGACTTTGAACTTTTAAAGACTAATTTATTAATTTAGTCTCTTGTCAATTTGTGAGCGACTCCTTCTTGACATCATTTCTATAGAGCTTGCTTTGGTTCTCATTCAAGATCTCATTTTACATATGCGTTTAGGCAATATGATTGAGGCATTCCCTGACTTGTTAGCCTAAAAGACCAAATAGCCAACTTTGTTTTGCATTATATCTCTTGCTAGCCCCTTTGAGCTCATATATGTTTTTATTGGTAGAACCTCCTACAATAGCCTGTTGCCAAGCAATTATTTAACCCTTAAGCCAAGACTAGAGGAGCGTTTCATCCTTGTGCATCGAGTTTAATTGGGAACTAGTAAGGTGTATTGAGATCTTTTTAGTGGATTTGTTTGTTTGGTGAATAGATTTGTGTTCTTGTTTTATATAAGAAATCCCTTGTCTTGTCATACAAAGATTAGAGAAGAGTTGAAATTCAAAGTTTGATATGAATTTCTCTTGGCTGACTCTTCAGGAAAAAAAAAAAAAAAGAACAAAAAGTGGAAAAAAAAGAAGAAAAAATTTAACCTTGTTTGGATTGTAAATAGTATTTATGACTTTCAACTATTTATCTCTTCAAATGGTGATCTATTTTAAAGATGAATTGTATTGGTCTAAGGAGAATATTGTATGAGCACATTGGAAACGTTTAGCTGTTAGTCTATGGCTTCTAACTCCATATTTCCAAAATATTGTTTCCCTTCTTACCTTTACCCATGGCCCCGTTCAACCTTATAAAATTCATCATGATTGTCTAATGTGTATTGCATTTTAGTGATGGCAAATTAGAGAGTCTTGTCAAGCTTATGGTAGATTTGAATCTATGGAATGAGAATAGAGGGAATCTTCTTACATTTTCAAACACATGTGTGATGAGTGCCACATGAATATAGTGAGGTTCTACCGACATTGCTAGGTCCGTTTGTTTTATATGTTAATGTGATTGTATATGATGATTTGGGGGGATTGATTCAAATTTGACATTATAGTATATCAAGTGGTTTTGAAAACTTCATTTCCTAGCTTGTTTGTTAAATGATTTTACACTTTTTGGGCTAACTGTGGATCGGTTTTGCCATTAGGATGCTACCAGTCTCTATCTTTAGCAAGTTTTGAATAATTTTTGGTCTTAGCGCTACTTGGTGACAAGCAACAGTTCAAACATGGGGGAGTTTGATATGTGCTTAACATGTATATCATTTTAAGGTCATTTTGCTGCATTTTTAGGAGAATTGTGTGCTTTATGTTATAATTTACACTCCTATTCTTGTTTTATGCTATTGTTGTTTTATGATATTTGTAGATTTTAGATCGTTTGACCAAACATTTGACCCCCATTTTAATTGACCTGCCGCGGAGGTATCCCAATCCCTATGCCAGTGGAGCAAGAGAAGAGAAGAGATGAAAAATTCGGTTCCAGCCAAGATCCAACCGTGGTGGCTGCCACGCACCGTGGTACCTATGTAATTGTGGCTTCTTCGTCTCATTTTAGCTGTGTGGCTGAGAAAGCTGGAGTATTGGCTTAAAAGGATGTCCCTTGGCAGCAATGAGAGAGAACCCATCATCTTATACAGACATTCCCTTTCCCAAATTTTATTTTTTACAGTTAAGATTTTAGTTTGATTTTGTATGCAAGTGAGAATCTTAAGCATGGAAGTCGGTCTTGTTGGCAGTTTGAAGACTTTGTTGGAGGCTGTCATTGCCAAGCTCTTTCCTCTCAGATCTCACTGAATCATTTGGTTAGTTGTTTAATTTTTAGTCATGAGCCAGTTGTTTATCTTATCTAGGGATTTGTTTGTTAATGGAAGTGTAGTTGGATCATTTTAATTTAATAGAATTGTGCTTTCTTTTCATGTTGGTTTGATATCGTTTTATCAAGTAATTATCGTGTTGTGAGTGGACTTAGCCAAACTTGCTTGCTCCCTTGAGACAATTAAGTAAAGAACTGAAAGGTGAAATTCTATTGTTGAACCGCTTGATAGGACCTAATTTAGCAATGACTTGAAAGAGAAATTTGCATGTTGGAAGGATGAATGAGTAATCAAAAATAATGGACCTAGACTAAGATAATTAGTTTGAAAGAATGACTTCGGTTTAGTTTAGCGAATTTGGTCGATTTCGAAAGAATAGACTAAGTTCTGAATCGATTGTAATTCCTCGAAATTATCTAATTTAGAGAAATGCACATGTTAAATCTTATGATCCAACTCCTTTCCTAACTAAATAAATCTCTAGATGGTTTTCCTTAATTGAATTTAGAAATTGTTAAATTGCCGAATCAAAATCCTCGATTAAGTAATTACTTAGCATTTTCTAATAGAAAGAATTTGGTAATTTTGCTTTTGGTCTCTGTCGACGATACTTTCTTTTGAACTACAACACCTGGGCACTTGTGGAAGTGACTAGCATCCAATAGGCCCACAACGAATCAATTAATTTATCCACTAATCTCTCGTGTTTTTGGTCGCAACCTTCTTTAAGTTTTGCTTGATTGATCATTACACACTTCTACTTGACCATTGGTTTGAGAATGTTTTGGTGTAGCTATCTAATGAATGATAGAGTATATTTTCAACAATGCATTGAAATTGCCGTTGTTAAAATGGGTCCCTTGGGCACTTAAAATAACATGAGCAGCCCATTACAGGTAAAAATGTTCTCCTGCAGGAACGTATGACAAATCTAGACTCAATCCACTTAGAGATGTAATTAACACACACAAGAATACATTCATTCCCAATATGACTTAGGAAATAGCCCCATAAAATGAATTCACAACACATCAAATATATCAACAATAATAATGGAGGTGAGGGCATCATATCCTTCCTACCAAGTTTGCATATTTGTTGATAATGCATGCAATGTTTACAATATTTATAGGCATCCTTGAATAGGGTTAACCAGTAAAATCCACATTGGAGAATTTTTGCAGTACTCTTCCTTCCATTAAATTACCCCCCACATGCATGGTCATGACAAAATGGTATGACACTAATAATTTGGTCATTAGGCAAATGCATTCTAATAATTTGGTCTTCATAATACTTAAATAAATAGGGATCATCGGATATGAAGAACGCAACTATTGTATGGAAGTTTGCCCCATTATCTTTAGTCCATTTCCTAGGCATTTCTCCTATGGGAAGTAATTGACAATGTCGGTATACCACGACTCCATTCAACCTCCAAATGTTGTTTATTAGGAAAATATTCACAAATAGGGTTTCATATGCATTATCAATCAGAATCATAAAGAGATGGTCTGCTATAGGGTTCTCAGATCCCTTTCAATTTTTAATTTCGTAATCAAACTTGTGAAATAGCATGATCCACCAAATAAGACTAGTTTTGGCATCCTTTTTCTACAAAAAGTATTTTAAAGTGGTACGATCCCCCCCCCAAAAAAAATTCAGATGAGACCCTATGAGGTATGGTCTAAACTTCTCAAAACTAAAGACTACCACTAGAAACTCCTTCTCGATCACGGTGTAGTTTCCTTGCGCCTCACTCAAGGTATTACTCACATAGTAAATTACATGGAGTTTCTTATCAATTCTTTGACCCAAAAGCACCGCTACCATGTAATTACACATCACACATGAGTTCAAATTATTCTCCCCAAGCAGGAAGATGCAAGAGAGGAGCGGTGGTTGATGCTTCCTTAAGCTTCGTAAATGCCACTTTACATTCCTTACTGAAGTGGAAGAGTACATCCTTAGCCAAAAGTGAATACGATGGCTTAACATTCTTACTAAAGTCCTTAACAAACCTTTGGTAGCAACCAGCATGTCTAAGAAAAGTAATAATGTCTTTCACACGAGTAGGGAGGTAAAGGTTTGTAGTTAAATCCACTTTTCCCTTGTTTACCTCAATCCCCTCATTAGAGATAATGTGACTCAAAACAATGGCTTTTTGCTATAAAATTATATTTTCCTAATTAAGGGTCAAATGTTTGTCCTAACACCTTTTTAAGACCTTTTTCAAGTTAATCAAGCAATCATCAAAAGACTCTCCATAAACGGAGAAATCATCAATGAAAATTTTAAGGCATTGCTTAACTAAATTGAAACATATGGATATCAGACACCTTTGAAAGGTGGATGGAGTGTTGCATAGATCAAATGGCATCTTCCTAAAGGCATAAGTAATAAAAGGACATGTGAATGTGGCCTTTTCTTAGTCTTTGAGGGCAATGGAAACTTCGACATAGCTGGAATAAACATCAAGGAAGCAATAAAAAGCTCATCTTGCTAAGCTTTCCAGCATTTGATCCAAGAACGGTAAAGAGGAGTGATCCTCTCTAGCGGTGGAGTTTAACTTTCTATAATTGATAAATACCCTCCAACAATTTGGATTCTGCTGGGAATAAGTTCATCCTTATCGATGTCAATGATGGTAACATCGGTCTTTTGAGAAACAACTTGGACGGGACTTACCCACTAACCATCTGAGATGGGGTAAATGATGTCATGATCTAACTACTTAAGAAATTGATACTAGCAACAAGGCTAAGTAAGACCCTATAGATAATTTGATTGCTAAAGCCAATTGAAATTATGGGGACATCTCGAGTCCTCATACTTGACAGCACATGATTGGAAATTATTGAACTCACATTAGAGGCAAAAAAGCTCTATTGGGAACTTAAATGGCCCTCTTGGTTGTACACAATTCTTAAAGAAAACGAGTATAGGGGCATTTGTTAAATCGCATCAAGGAGGAGAATGTTGATCTTCGCTTGAGAAAAGGTCCCCTTTATCTTGTCAACATGAGATTTTGCCTTCTTTCCTTATGATCGATTAAGAAAATAAGGAATAGGCTTAGAAGCCATAGTAGAAGAAGTTTGGGGGATGGGTTATTAGAAGGTGTAGAATCAATAGTATCGGAAGAATCACCCTCTTTAGGGTCTTCCAAGCCCTTACGAGAAAGCGAATTGTATGGGGAAATGTTTACATCATAAGAAACACATTCTTGAGTAGAGAGAAGTCAAGAAGATGGGGAAGAGAACACATTCACATCATTTTCACCCATATGGGTGTCCACTTTCTTACCCGATTTTAAAAACATCACTACATTCACTTTTCTCACCTCATTTCAGCCAAAAGAAGAAGTAGAAAGCCCCGTCTTAGGTTCACATTGGACTGACTAGGAAAAGCCTCTCTTTCCTTATCTGATATAGCAAGCTGAGCATACCATTCAACCTTTTATCCCTCACATCATTCTTTCCATATCATTCACTCTCTTTGTCACTTTGTCAATTTCGTTATAACCAGGACCAGGATAATATTGAGCTACAACTTGTTGAGGAGGCCTTCTGGGAGCATTGTATGCCCCTTAAAATGGTGGTCTTTGATAAGAAGAAGAAGAGGTGTTTCCTTAGAAGACACCACCTTGAGCATTAGCATCAAAGCATTTTGATTGATCGATGAACAATTGGGTGCTTAGATCACCCCAAGTCGTATGTAAGAGAATAGGGATCAAACTTCAACTTTTGAAAGCCACATGTACTTGTCGTTGCTTTTGGCTTATAGCTAACTATTAAACATATAATAGGCGCACGCTTAGGGATCGATCAGGAGGTTAGCATTGGAAGCAACTAGTGATTTGGGAGGGAGCCTTTAACATGCTCTCTGGGGAGGCCAAACAGATGTTAATATATGTAGTGTCCATCACTGCGTGAACCCCTCCCTTTTGCCTATTAATTTGGGCACCTACGCTCTCATCCTTTGAGCTCTTCCACTGTAAAGTTTTTTTGCTAATTCCTCTAAAAACTCCCATGATTCAGTCACTCTCATTCAAGAACCCACCTTGGCATAAGGATTTAACCATGGTCCTTATAGCTTAGTCAAGCCCGTCATAAATTATTTGGCATAGATGCCAACATTCTTAACCATAATGGGGGCATTGGGCAAGCAATATCTTGAGTCTTTCAAAACATTTTCAAAATGGCTCCTTTTTCAATTGCACAAACTAATTAATTCCATCCCTTAATTTCTTAAGAAAACCCTTACAAACCCATCCAATGTGGACATGGGGTTTACCAGAAGACTGTGCATCCATTTTTCACCGAATCTGTCCATGAAAATGTAACGGCACGAAATGCAATAGGACAATGTCTTAGGGCACATTTGGGAATTGCATCATCAAATAAGCTTCCCAAAATTAACTTAGAAATATGTAAGGATCACCATCTCCACAGAAGTTAGGAAGCATGATCGTATATTGGGGACTAAATGCAAGTTGCACATCCTTACCAAGTTTCGAGGGGTCTAAAACAAGATGGATTAGTGGATCTTAGGGGATAGAAGGTTTAGTTTAAGCTACTTTGTGGAGGATGGGGAGCTTGACCTTTATCCTCCGCCAATATAGCAAACTTGTGCGGTAAGGATTGAGTTACCCAGATATAGGATACAACTAAGTGACTTTCCTAGACACTCATTTACTATCTGTTTAAAAATTTTGTCATTGAAATATTTTTTTGGATTTTTTTTCTTAATGTCTAATGAAACGAAACTATGTAAAACAATCAAGCCTAAAACTAGTGTAAATCGAAATGCCGTCATCCCTGCCAATGGCAGCCAATAACATTTCCTAACAATCCTAGAAAGATTAACTTCAAAGAAAAATCTAACCTAAGATTAATGATTATCAAATCTAATAACAAGCAATAAAAGTGAGGAGAGAGAAAAATTAACAACTAACAAAATTCATCTTGATGATGGTTTGCTTGCTCTATAACCAATCAATCACTAATTAAACACCATTGGATATCAATCAATTCTAACTAGTTTCCATTGATGAACCTTGTATCTTGAGACCCTACGACCATAGTTAAATCAATGGATAAGAGCTCTCAAGAAGAGATCAATGAAAAAAAGGATGATTAAAGTTTTGATGAGTGGATTACGGACTAAAATCCATTTGGATTATAGCAATAATCTCCCCATTAGCCCTTTCTTCAACAAAAGCCCATTGATTTGGAGATGAGATTTGGGGTTCAAAAATAAACGATTGTTGGGAGTTTAGGAGAGAGAAAATGAAATTAACATTAACATGAGGAAGAACGCTGAATTAATGCAAGAATTGAGGCAATTGGTTCATTTCCATTAATGGAGATTTTTGAGTCTATAATGAACTATTGCAAAGATGAAAGCTGCTAATACTAAGACAAAACCCAAAAAAAATCTTCTCCCACTTTTCATTAGCCTAAGTGTTATTTAAGTAACTGCAACCCAGCAATGCGACACTGTGTGCCAGCTGGCATAGTCCAGCCGTGTCATTCCTCTACCTTCAGCTTCTTCAGCATTTGTTCGAGTTTTTTAAAAAGTAGAGGTAGCACAAGTGATACATGTTGAATCCGCTTTACCTTGCACCAGGGCACGAAGATGGTCCCATATATCCCAATCGTCACTTGTCACCCAATTCAAGCCCACAAGCCCACTTTGTCATGGTGGTTCACCTAGCAAATGGCTCAAAAATTAATGGTCCATGACTAGTTGGAAAGTTAAATAAGTCTACTATTAGGATATGTTAATATTTCCAGCAGATGTTTCCATTTGAATTTCCTAAAGTGCTAAAAACTCCATTACAGAAGTGCAAGTTTTTATCCGATAAACTTACTAAATTTGAGTTAAGTTTGGATTACATCTAATAAAACCCAATTGATGCAAGCCCAAGATTTAATGGTTCCCTAAGTTGGCCATTCTTAACTTGAAAGGGTATGCTTCACTATGGTATGAGCACTTGAAAAAGAGTAGGGTTAGAGGAGCTAAATCAAAGATTAAAATTTGGTCCAAGCTCAAAAAGCATATGAATAAGAGATTCCTACCCCCTTCTTATAAAGAAGAACTCTACCTCAAGATCACCTATCTCAATCAAGAGAATCTGAAGATAGAAGACTACATTAGGGAGTTTGAACAACCCTAAATGAGGGTTGGCCTGGATGAAGAACCCAAACTCAAAATTGCTAGGTTTATTAAGGGGTTATCTGCTAGCATTCCTAGTAAGGTGGATTTACAACCTTACTTATCCTTTGATGATGTATTCCACCTAGCTATCAAAGTGGAGAAGCAACTTAACGGTAGTAAGTCCTTTCATACCTCCCTTATAAAAAGCCCTTCCACTCATATTGAAAGTGAAACCCAACCCACACAAGTCAAAGCTCTTGGTAAGGGTAAAGGAATTGCTAGTGAATCACCTGAGAGTTTAAAAGGAAAGAAATGTTTTATGTGTTGTGATTTTGGTCATTTTCAAGCCGATTGTCCCAATAGAAAGGCCATCACCATTAAGGAGGTAGAATAGATTTGAGCCATTGAGGAAGAATCAAGTGGTAAAGATGATTAAAAAGATGGCTCTACCTAGGTGACCCCCGATTTGAGAGAATTGTTATTGATCTGGAGGTCCCTATATTCCATAAAGGTCCTTTATGATGTAACTAAAGGGAACAAATCATCAACTCTAGGTGTACCATGAGAGGCAAAGGTTGTGACTTAATCATAGATAATGGAAGTTACACAAATGTGGCCTCTAAGACACTTATCGATAAGCTACAAGCCCTACTAAGGAGCATCCTACTCTATACTCTCTTCAATGGGTAGGACCAAATGATGAGGTAACCGCTTTGAGATAAGCTCTTGTTTCATTCTTAATTGGTCCTTATTAAGGTGAACTATTGCGTGATGTCCTTCCTATGGATGCATGGCACTTTGTTACTTCCTAGGCCTTGGTCATGTGATTATTATGTGATTTATGATGGGTGTGGTGATACTTATTCCCTCAAGTATAATGGTGAAAGCCTTATGTTGGCTCCTTTACCTCCTTCTGAACCTCACAATGCTAAATTGAGGAAGGGAACTAAGAAAAGCCCTATAGCAGTGAAATACGGGGAGAGTATACCATAAATAAAAACAAGCCTCGAATTGGCTTACTAAATGGTGAACCAAACACAAGCGAGGGAGTGTAACCTTTACCCTTACAGCTTGCCAAGAGTTTGAGGATGAAATTCGTAAAGAACCCATCCCTAAGGTCCCATCACCCATCAAAATGCTATTAGAAGAAGATGAGGGTGATAAAACAACAAGTGACACCTCTCTTAAGTATGAAGAGTTTGAATTATCTAGTGATAAGTATGTTGAGATCTTTAATAAGCTCATGAGACCTAGGAGAGCTACTCATTGCTTTGATGTTCTCCCCAAGATCTCTAACAACTCCTACACAATCAAGAGGAGAGGGGTCCTAAGTATCTTGGGTAATTTCAAACCCAATGGAAGGCATGCAAGGTTGATGTCAATGGATTTCAACCACAAGGATTTAAGGATAAATCCTTCTTAAGCAGGGGAGGTTAATCCATGTCGAGTATGCTTGACCTTGTAATAGGGCACGAAGATGGTCCCATCAATCCTAATAGTCACTTGTCATCCGATTCTAGCCCATAACCTAATTTGGCATGAGGTTTCACCTAGCAAATGGCTTGAAAATTAACGATCTATAACTTGCTCAAAAAGTAATGAGTCTACTATTGCGATATGTAAATATTTTCAGTAGATTTTTATGTTTGACTTTCCTAAAGTGGTGAAAACTCCATTACAGAAGTGCTAGTTTTTACCGAGTAAACTTGTTGAATTGGTTTAGGTTTGGATTGCACCTAACAAAACCCAATTGATGCAATTCCAAGCTCTAATGGTTCCCTAAGATGTTTATTTTAGTGCTTTGTGCTACGATTTGGTAATGAATCTTAAATTTGGGAGAAATAGGCCAAATATGTGGAGTGCATACAAAATTTTAGTTTTAGAGCAATCTGAAATTTGGCCTTAATTGAGTAGATTACAGCTGTGATATTGAAAATTAATTAGCATGCAGTGATTCTATACTCATCAAGGAAGATTTTTCTAGTGGAGAGGCATCCATTGGTAGAGTAGAGCCCTCTATCAGCTCTCTAGAAGATGAAGAATAAATCTTGAAAAATGCAGCTCATTTTGGTTGTAATTATCTTAGAAATTGAATTTATTTCCCTAAGATAATTTGTAATCCCCCTGTTGGTACACTTGACCCACATTTGTAACAGCTAATTCCCCCCATTTTTGGTATTTAGAGGCCCCAATACCTACATGTAAACCAAGTTTGAGTTAAGTAATGAATTGAATGGCAAATAGCTATTTTCTCTCACTAAAATCTCTACACTTTATCTCTTTAATTAAGATTGATGAGCAAAGTTTTTCCTTTAAAATTCTTCTTCGATGGCTAAATGCCTTTTAAAGAGGAATTTGGTGGAAATTTTCCTTATTTACCTGCTTTCATTGCCCCTCATGAGTCCATAAAGAACCCTTTAAGGCCCTAATCGTAACTCCTTAACCAAACACAACCCAAAATCTCCACAAAAAGCCATCACAAAAAATCAAAAAACTTCCCATGACAGACACCACCATGTTTTGCCCCTGGTGAGACCCATGGATCGGGCTGAAATTTTTAACCACCGTGGTGAGCATTTTCCCTTTGGAGTGAATCTTTCCCCCTCCATGGCATTCCCCATGACATCCCCCATGACCTGTATTACCCCTTGTTTCCATCTTATACCATCTCACCTAAGTCTACTAAGGCTAATGAAGGAGAATCCTCTCAATCTAGGGGCACTGCACATGAACAGACCCATGAAGTGAGAATAGATCGAGTCCTCCTTGAGCTACTAGAACAAGTGAGAAACTCATAAGGGATCTTGCGCAAATGAAGGGATCAGGACTTAGAAACCCCTATCAACAAGGCTATGATGTTAGTCTTATTGACATTGCATACTCTTCCTCTCATGAAAGCTTTGATGATGAGGCAGAAAGGCCTAGAAGAAGAAGGCATCCAAGAGATGACCCTAGAGATCTCAAAGTTGAGGCTATGGAATTCGATGGCATTCTTAACCTAGGGAACCATCTTGATTGGGTTCAAGCCATTCTGTGAACTCAAGAAGTGTAATGATGAGAAGGCCTTTAAGTTGGCCATTCTTAAGTTGAAGAGATGCTTCACTATGTTATGAGCACTTGAAGAAGTGTAGGGCTAGAGAAGTCAAATCCAAAATCAAAACTTGGTCCAAGCTCAAAAACCGTATGGATAATAGATCCCTAGCCCCTTCTTGCAAATAAGAACTTTACCTCAAGATCACCTCTCTCAACCAATAGAATCTAAAGGCAGAAGACAACATTAGAGAGTATGACTAAGTCCAAATGAAGGTTAGCCTAGATAAAGAACCCAAACTCAAGATTGCTAGGTTCATTAACCTACCACTACCAGTAAGGTGAATTTACAACCTTACTTATCCTTTGATGATGTGCGCCCCCAGCTATCTAAGTAGAGAAGCACCTTAAGGGTGGGAAGTCCATTCAGACCTCGATTCCAAAAAGCCCCTTCATTCACATTGAAACTGAAACCCTACCCCCACAAGTTGAAGCTCTTAACAAGGGAAAGGGAATTGCTAGTGAACCACCTAAGAGGTTGGAACGAAAGAGTTGTTTTAAGCGTCATGGTTTTGGGCATTTTTAGGCTGATTATCCCATTAAAAGTCCTCACCATAAAGGAGGCATGAGAGATTCGAGTCATTGAGGAAGAAGCAAGTGACGAAGATGATGAAAATGATGGCTCTAACTTGGTGACCCCCTATGTTGGAGAATTATTATTGATCAAGAAGTCCGTACATGCCTCAAAGGTTCCTTATGAAGATAGCCAAAGGGAATAAATCTTCAATTCTAGGTGCACAGTTGGAGGTAAGGTTTGTGCCCTAATCATAGATTGTGGAAGTTGCACCAATGTGGCCTCTAAGACACTTATTGACAAACTATAAATCCCCACTAGGAAGCATCCTACTCCATACTCTCTTCAATGGTTAGGATCGAACGATGAGGTAATCGCTTCAAGACAAGCTCTTGTTTTATTCTCAATTGGTCCTTATTATAGTGAAGTATTGTGTAATGTCCTTCCTATGGATGCATGTCACTTGTTACTTGGTATGCCTTGGTTGTATGATAATCATGTGATTTATGATGGGTATGTTAATACTTATTACCTTAAGCACAATGGCAAAAGACTCATGTTGGCTCCTTTACCTCCTCCTGAACCTCATAATGCTAAACTTGGGATGGGAAGTGAGAAAAGCCCTCATAAGAGTGAAACATGGGGAGAGTGTACCACTAGTAAGAGCAATCCTTGAATTGCCTTACTAATGGTGAAGCCAAAAACAAGTAAGGGTGTAGAACCTTTACCCCTTGTAGCTCGCTAAGAGTTTCAGGATGAAATCCTAAAGGAACCTATCCCCAAGGTCTCGTTATCCATCAAAATGGTGTTGGGATAAGATGAGGGTGATCAAACCACAAGTGACACCTCACTTGAGTATGAAGAGTTTGAATTATCTTATGATATGTGTGTTGAGATCTTCAATGAGCTCATAAGACCTAAGAGAGCTACTTATTACTTTGATGTTCTCTCCAAGATCTTCAACAACTCCTATGCATTCAAGAGGAGAGGGCCTTAGTGCGTTGGGCAATTTCAAAGCCAAGGGTGGTAAAAAGCATGCAAGGTTGATGTCAATGGATTTGAACCCCATGGATTTAAGGTCAAATCCTTCCCAAGTGATGGAGTTTGATACATGTCAAGTCCACTTGATCTTGCACTAGGGCAGGAGGATGCTCCAATCTATCCTAATAGTCACTTGTCACATAATTCCAGCCATAAGCCTAATTTGTCATGGCATTTCACCTAGCAATGGGCTCAAATGTTAATAGTCTATGACTTGTTGGAAAGATAAATGAGTCTAACATTGGGATATGTAAATATTTTAGTAGATATGTGCGTTTGAATTTCCTAAAGAGGTGAAAACACCATCACAATAGTGCTAGTTTTTACCCGGTAAACTTCCTGAATTTGGGTTAAGTTTGGATTGTACCTAATAAAACTTAATTGATGTAAGCGTAAGCTTGGATGGTTCCCTAAGATGTTGCTTTTAGTGATTTTTGCTAAAATTTGGTATTGGATTTAAAATTTTGGAGAAATGGCCCAAATATGTGGAGTGTGTACAAAATTTCAGTTTTGGAGCAATTTGAAATTTGGCCTTAGTTGATGAGGTCACAGCTGTGATCTTCAAAATTAATTAGCATGGGGTGATTCA
>JAKOGI010000105.1:1017932-1047932 GCA_029747015.1 Carnegiea gigantea | reverse complement strand
TTTTTCAATAGGAAAATTAAGCATCCCCCGTATTAGGAAAAATGGGGTATTTATAGGCTAAGTAAATTGTGACATGGGGTCTCCCTGGAGACACCCTAGCCGTCGCCCAGCAGGGTGCCTAGGGCCATGGCGATGGCCTGCCAGTTGTGAAGGCGACAGTCATCGTCACCTCCTGGAAAGTTGAAGGTGGGGGACAGCCGTCGCCATCTCCTAGGTGAGCAACAGTTTGACCATCGACTATGGGACGATCATGGACTATCCTTATGCCTTGAAAACTTCATATTTGCTCTGCTCACTTGTTCCCCTCAAGCCTTTGGATGACTATCATTGCTCTTGCCTTGCCTTTTTCAGGTTTTAGCTACTCCTCTTCCTTCAATATCTTGAAATTAACTTCCAAAGTCAGAAAACGAATTAAAATGAGGCAACGACATTAGAAGAGGCATTATATAGTCAAATCCCCCTAAATCAAGGGAGAGTTAGGGAAAAATGGACAAAAAGGGGATGTGAGCTTAGTCACAGCAGGAGTTTATCAACTCCCCCATGCTTAGCTCTTGCTTGTCCTCAAGCAAGCTTAGCTTGATACTGCGTGAATGGGGAAATTGATCCCTCAAGCACCCTTTTCCAGCATCGTGATAAAGGTCAACCAACTAGCAAGGTCACACAATCAAGAAGTGACAAAGATGAGGTGAGAAAATAAGATAGACATTATACGTCCTAAGGATTGCCTCGTGTATAGGCACATACTAAGCCAAAATGAGGTCCCCAAGGCAAGAAAGGAGGGGATTTGCTAATGGTAGGCAAAAGAGACCGAAGAGAGGCTTGCTTTATGGTCAAATGGTACTCTCCTCTCCATGTGTTTAAATGCATTCATGTTTACTCTCATTGCTCAACCAATCATACAAAAACCATAGGCTTGGAGCAGTCCTCATCCTCCACCACTCAGGGCAAAACACACACACCTTGATTAAGAGAGTTCTAAAAAGGGGTGCAACAGGGCTCTTTGGTAAAGGCGAGAAGGGAAAGATCTTCAGAGATAAGTGGAGCTAAATAGCCTTAGGCTAGGGAGGAAGAACACTTTCCACAATAAGGAGATGGAAACAAAACTCTACTTCACATACACAACCCAGTTTGAACAACTCAAGAAGGGAGCTGATTCCATTTGGAATGAAAACTATTTTGCCAAGCACCTAATTTGCAAAAGTTTTCTCTCTCTCTCTCTCTCTCTCTTTTTTTTTGGGCATAAAAGGAGGCTTGCTCTTATTTCTTTTTTTTTTTCCCATTTCACTTGTCTTCTTTCTCTTTTTCTTTCGAGCAAGCTCACACCAAGGGACTTGATGCTAAGCACTAAGTTAAGGACATTCCGACTTTCCTTCCTTACCTTTTTCAATCACAAATTTCCACGATATACACCCAATGATGATCCAACTCAAAAGCAAACCCCATAATAGTGAAAAGTGTTACTCTACTAACTAGAAAGGCATGAGGCTAAGAAATGTAGATCGGCCAGGGGTGAAATGAGTGTGGGAATAACAAAGACGGACAAGGCCCAATGTGGGTGAGCAAAATGGTCTAAACATCATTTAGGTGGCTTTTTAGGCTATGGAGGTTAAACAACAAGAAATGCCTCAATCATATCAAATGGTGTGTATTGCCTAATGTGTTTTTGGAAAGAAACTAAGCCAAGTTCTAGGATTGCAATCAATGGTGAGCCACATAAGAAGAAAAGAAAGAACCACTAAAGATGAGTGGTCAGATGAAGGCTCAAAAGCTCACGAGTCAAGTCACTCCGGTGATAACTATTTACCCTATGAGTCAACCACTAGCTATACTACTCCAAATCAACACCAAAAGAGCCTCAAAAGTAAAAGGCATGCACACAAGGTAAAACAATTACCAAAGGAGCTCACACTACCATACTCTAACAACCAAAACAAAAGCCACAACCCAAGTGTGCAACCAAGCCAATCAATCAACAATTTACACCACGTATTCGCATCATAGAAGGTTTTTTTTTTTTATTTTTAAACTTTTTGATTTTCTTTATTTTTTTTCTATTTCTTTTTCGAAGCAAAAGGAGATCAACAAGAAGGAAAATGAAGAGTAGGCTGAAAAGTTGTACCTTGCAAGATCAATGTTGCCCTTCTCAACATTGCTTTTCACAATCAGAAAAAGAAAACAAATATATATACAATGCGAAGGAGGAATCTAAATGCTCTAAACTACATGCTCTACTTATGTAATGCCTAAATGTGCAATGATTGTTAAAAATGCAGCTAAGTGAGTTACCTATCCTATATGAAAACCTCAATCATACCACCAATCAAACCACCAAGTCAAACCCACCAACACCTCAATCAAATCAGTAAAGTCGCAAAAAATACCCCCCAATGGCAATAAGACAACCCATTTCAAGACTCTCCCACACCACAAGATCCCCATAAGGCATGAGCTTACTAGCTTAACCCCCATGCTTAGGATATGCATTGCCCCCAATGTATAAGCATGTAAAGAGTGCAACGGGTAGGGGAGGGGGGAACTTATAAAGCATCAACAGGGGTTGGGAGGCTACTAGGCCTCTAATCGAGTGTAGGGTAGGGCCAACTGTGGTGCTCATATGCATAGTAAAAATGATGCTCCAAGTTCTATTGTTGGCGATCAAACTGAAACGAGAGAAGTGATCATCCAAATATTGGTGGAAATGGGCTTCATTAAAGCCCGAGGAGCCTACAGCATCACGGGTCCTAATCATAGGGGTTCAAGCATCTCCCCGTGTGGAGCGGACCCCGAATATTCAGCACCTCCCTCTCTTTCATCGGCACGCCCTCCTTGGGGGGAAGAGTCATCCTCATATGTATCCATATCGATATCATCATCATACACCCAACTAGAGGGGTCAGAGCAAGTGGTTTTATAGAGCTTGGAGAGTTGGAAGAGAGGTTGGCCAAGGTGGTTGACAAAGATGCGTTCGCCCTCCTTTTTGAACATCTCCCATGTTAATACAAACGACTAAATCTAGCTGTTCTCTATGGAACAACAGAGTCAATTATCTAATGAGAGGGTCCAAACGCCAGGCATGTGTAATGGCTGAAATGATGCCCCCATAAGCAATAGGGGACTTGGGGGAGGAGGCTTGGGGGATTGACTGATGGAGAATGAAAGCTCCTGTATCAAAACTCTCATAATTTAGGATACACCACAAGAGAAAACGTTCACTCAATTGGACTTTGTTTTGGCTCCCGTGGCAAGTGAAAATAGTGTTGGCTATAAAGCGGTGAAGGTAACGGAGGGTGGGGTTGCAAATATAGGTGACCTTAGAACCACTAGCACTATAGGCGACATAGCTCCTTGAGTTGTCCCTCACCACAGTACGCTTATCACAGGTGATTTCCGTCCAAAACTATTGATCATTGAAATTCTCAAAGGCGGCGATCCAAACATCTCCATGAGGGAGCCTTAAAAGGCGGTCAAACTTCGCTAGGTTGGCCGTAAAGGTCCGATTGAAAAGGCGGAATTGGATGTGTACGGGTTGATTTTGGTATGAGGTGGTCCAATTCACCTTAAAGGAGCTCAAAAACTCCCAATACAACCTCTCATACACCTGTTTAGTCATGTTTACGTAATCAACCCAACCCACTACCTCAAGCAATTCATTTAAGCTTTCGAATAAGCCTAAAGTCCACAATATACCAAGGTCAATGTACTTGGGCTTAGTTATTTGTCGACTAGCAATGGGAACATAATGATTAGTTTGCTCTTGATCAACAAATTGCAATACATGTTTGTTTATAGCATGAGGGGGAAGAGGTTGGTTACCTGGAGCCACTTGGTTCCAGATTAGAGGCACATTTACAGTGGGAGCAGGGGCAGCCATCTTCACACACTTGGAGGTCTTTGAAGGTGAAGGCTCGGATGTGGTTGTCCGCTTGCCCATTGTAAAATCAAGCTCAAAATTCTGCAAACCCCAAATAAGTATAGCACCTCAAGCACTCCAAAACTAAGTAACTTAAGTGGGTTATAGAGGTATCCACTAGCAACAAAGCACCAAATTCGAGCAATAAGACCTTAAAAGTGAAGCTCTCTCTCTCCTCAAACTTCCATGGTCGTGAAATTTGTAAAGAGAGAAAGCAGTGAGGTGGAGGTGCAATGTGGTATGAAAATGGAAGCTTGGACTATGAGGAAGCAAAATCTGGCAATAGAATGACTGAAAAATAGCTTAAAGTGGTCGGATTTTGGAGAGAGAAGATTAGGGCTTAGGGTTTGAATGGTGAGGATTTGTGAAATTGGTGGAGAAAGAAGGTCTTTTAATGGAAGAATAAGCAAGTAGAGGTGAAATGCGTGAAGAAAATGGTGGAAAATAGTGAAAAATAGAGCAGAAGAGTGGTGGATTTGAGGGATTTGTGATGGAGCTTTCAGCGAAAATCGCAGGGGTGTAGAAGATGAAGGAGATATAAAGAAAGAGGGGGGAAAGAGGAAAGGGAAAAAGAGGGTCTCGGGGTAGGCGCTGACTGTCGCCTACACGATGGCCTGCCGTCGTGGGTCTAGCGACGACCATCGTCATCCCCTGGAAATTTGTTGAAAATCCTGTAGGCCCAAGTGACGGTCGTCGTGCAGTCGACGGCATTGCCATCACCTCGGCAGTTTCAACCAAGGTGATTTTTGTGATTTTTTTTTCTTTTTTCTGGGTAATTCTTCCTCCTAATTTGAGTCAAAAGCCAAGGGGAAGATCTAATGTGCCTTCCAACGAGCGCTTTTTTAACGTCTTGAGCTTGACCGATGGGATTCCTCTTAATTAGAGGAGAAATTGGGAAAGATGTAAACAACCTTCACCTCAATTGGGTCAAAGGTGACGTAATGTTTGAGTTATTGACTATTCAGCTTAACTGACCCGAAAGTCTCGCTCCATACCTCCACCACCCTATAAGGAAAATCCTTGATAACTTCGAAAGGCCTGGACCATCTGGAGTAGAGGTTCCCGGGAATAGATTGAGGTGTGAGTTGAACAGCAAGACTAAGTCGGCCTCCTCAAATTCCCTCTGTAAGATGTGCTCCTTATGCCACTTTTTCATTTTCTCCTTGTAAACTTTTGAACTTTCATAAGCACCTAATCTCAACTCCTCAAGTTCATTCAATTGCAATAACCTCCTCTCTCCCGAGGCGATGAGGCCGAAATTTAGTTGCTTAACAGCCAAAAGGCCCTATGCTCTAATTCAACGAAAAAATGATAAGGTTTACCATAGACAAGTCGAAACAGTGTTGTGCCAATGAGAGTCTTGAAAGCGGTACAGTAGGCTCAAAGTGCATCATTGTAACCTTATGGGCATTAATCCTCAAGGATGAATTATTAAATTAGATTACCAATAATGAGTACTTGTTGATGAAATTTTATTATGGCTTTTGCAAAACAGTAATTAACAAGCCTTCCACTCATACCAATATTGAACAGCAAATCAAAATCACTACAATGAACCATTTCCCAAATTTGAAACATAAATTACAGAACCACAAAAGCATAACAAAAGTAGATGGAACTTTGACCAATCTCAGAAACAGCACAAAGCATAGAAATAAAATTCAGGTACCAAAATCTATCATTATTTGAAGATGAGAGGAAAGAGAGACCTATTTTCGGCTGTTATGAACTCGGAGCATAATGTTCACTGCAACGCTGAGCAAATTCAACACTGATGACAAAATTCTCACTTGATTACAAATGTGCAATGAGTGTTTAATGTCTAAATCTGAAAATGAAAAAGATAAAGGTGAGAAGAAAACTACAATCTAGACTGCTAATCTACGCTACTACTATTGCTACTCTCTTCTACTTGCTACTACTCTGCTTTTTCTGTTCCCTGTTCTCGACCTCGCATTAAAGGCACCATTCGAGCCCATCGCAGTTCGCTCCACTCTTAGTTTTGACCCCTAATTATGGCTTAGTAATGCCCTCATGATCGTTTGAAATGGCTAAAGAATTGATGATGGCGGGTAAAGATGGAGTAAATGAGGAGAGAGAGAGGGAGTAATGGCAAAGTCGTGCAAAGAAGAAGAGCCACAGACTACTATCCTGTATTGCTCTGCTTCCGGGTTCTCAGCGATGGAACCAAAGAAGGAAGAAGAAGAAAAGCCAAAGGGGGGAGGTGCGGGTAACGGTTGAATAAAGCACTGAATGTTGACGAAAAATGAAAGAGGACAGAAAAAGAACCACCATGGCCGTTTCGATGGGGAAGATGAAGAAGCGTTTGTGTGGTACTCTTGTTCTTCTGGGCTGCAAAGAAAATGAAGAAGAAGAGGTGGAAGAAGGGGAGGGAGCTGTCATGTACGTAGGGCATGCTAGAGTAAGCGAGAAGGCAGGTTGAAATCATGAAAGGCAGACGCTGGGCCTGGGGCATAAAATGGGTCTTGGGAATAACACACCCCAAAAAGAAGAGGGAAGGAGGCAAGTGAAAGAAAGAAGAGAAGGAGGTGTAGACTGGGCCAGTCGTGTGAGGGCTTCTCGACAAGGCCTAATCAGGGAAAGGGCGAAGAGGAGGTCGGCCCGAAGAGAGAAAAAGAAAGGGGAGGGCATTTGGGCCACTGGGCCACTGTTCTGGGCTATAGATTTCTCTTCCATTTTCTTTTCTTGGTCCAAACATTGGACTAATGAGTTATTTTTCCATAAGTTTTCCAATTCCTACAAAACAAATAAAATAATATTAAATTCCTAAACTAATAATTTATTTCGAGCAAATAATATATGACAAAGGGTATAAAAGGTAATAATTTTAGGTTGAACAAATAGCCCTACATCGAAAGTTTGCTCTTCCTCGAGTAAAACGAAACTAAAATCCTAGAAAAGAAAATAAAACCCTAACTCACTTTTGTAGGAATCACGATTGCACTTAGCATGTGCAACAACCCTTTAAACCCCTAGGTTACCCCTAGTGGACGAGGAAGGTCTCGTGGGGATTTGCAGAAGATATACCCACAAAATCTATAAAAGAAAAACAAAAAATAGAAAATCGAAAGTCTTTTTGGTTTTTTTATAATAATTTATATATGCAACACCGAGGAAAAATATATGTACACATTCGGACCAACTACATCACTGAAGTAACCAAAACACTATGTCACATATAAACACAATGTACACATCAAGAAATCCTCAATCCCCACTGATGACATCTATACACAGTCTTTCACCCCACTTAGAAATTATGTACAAGCATGGCTGGTAGAATCTCACTTTAGGAGAAATGTGAAACACTCCCACTTATATGTTTAAGATATAACAAGGTTCACTCAATTCTCTTCCAATCATACAAACTATCATAGGCCCGCTAAGGTTCTCGATTCTCCACCACAAAATGCAATATGTAAAATAATATTCAAGAGGACTTTTCGGGGTTGTAATGGGGCTAAAGGTTAAGGGGAAGAGAGGAACAATCGATTTGGAAATGTGGAGCTAAAAGCTAAGGCTAATGAGCAACCAATACTTACACCAATTATAATGAGCGCACACTCTCAAAACACAAAAAGAACACACCCCAGTTAAAATTGACCATTGAAAATTATAAAAGCCAGGGTTTCCTACCTTAGGCTAATCGTTTGAGTTGATAATTTTTATTAACTTATTTAATTGATTATTTTCTTTAGAATAAATAGAATGAGGAAGTAGAATGTGATAATTTACGACATCCATCCACTCTTACATCTATTTATTATCCCCTATATCCATCTCATGATTCATTACTTAGTGTTCCCTCATCTTCATTTCTTGAATTAAAGTCCCTTCTCGATACTCCCAAATATTCATCCTTGAGTTCAGATGAGTCTTTCCCTATAATAATTGCTAATGAATTGAATCTGGAAGAAGAGACTCAAGCACTTGACTTGCTTTAGGAAAACAAAGAGGCTTTAGTGTGGACCTTAAGAAATAATAAAGGAATTAGTCCTACCATCATGCAACATAGAATTCACCTTGAGGACAATACT
The DNA here is from genome assembly GCA_029747015.1 of Carnegiea gigantea. Classification (NCBI taxonomy): domain Eukaryota; kingdom Viridiplantae; phylum Streptophyta; class Magnoliopsida; order Caryophyllales; family Cactaceae; genus Carnegiea; species Carnegiea gigantea. Next base: position 1,039,964 of record JAKOGI010000105.1, on the reverse strand, counting down.
AAGTCTTTCCGTAATAGACAAAGAAGGCTTAAGCCTACCTTACAAGAAGGGATGAGGAAGGAAATTCTTAAGTGGCCAGGTCATGACATCATTTACCCCCTCTTAGATAGTGAGTGCGTAAGCCTCGTTGAAGCTGTTCCTAAAAGACTAGTATTATTGTGATTAAGAAGGATAAGGATGAACTTACTTCTATAAAAATCTAATTCGGGTGGAGGGTATGCATTGATTATAGAAAGTTAAACTCCGCCACTAGGGATGATCACTTCCCTTCACCCTTATTGGATGAAATGCTAGAGAGGTTAGTTGGATGAGCTTTTCATTGCTTTCTTAATGATTATTCCGGCTGTACCTAAATTCCCATTGCCCCCCAAGACTAAGAAAAGAACACATTTACATACCATTTTAATACTTATGCCTTTAGGAAGATGCCCTTTGGTATATGTAATGCTCCGGCCAACTTTTAAGAGTCTATGATGTCCACAGTTTCTGATTTAGTTGAGCAATGTCTTAAAATTTTCATGGATGATTTCTCGGTTTACAAAGATTCTTTTGATGATTGCCTGATTAACTTGGAAAAGCTCTTAAAAAGGTGTCTGCATAAGTATCTGACCCTTAATTGGAAAAAAAATGTAATTTTATGGTGAAAAGTGGGATTTTTGAGACACATTATCTCTAATAAAGGGATTGAGGTGAACAAGGACAAGGTGTATTTAATTGCAAACCTTTCCCTCTTCTTTTGTATGAAAGACATTCGTTACTAGAGATTTATTAAGGACTTTAGCAAGATTGCTAAGCCCATGTCTTCACTACTAACTAAGGATGTGTCCTTCCACTGCTCTAATGAATGTGAAGTGGCATTTATGATGCTTAAGGAGGCATTGACTACCGTTCCTATCTTGCATCCTCCAGTTCAGGGAGAACAATTTGAGCTCATGTGTGATGCATTCGATTACACGGTGGGGGTGGTTTTGGAATAAAATTCATAGGAAAACCTCTGTAATTTACTACGCAAGTCATACTTTGAATAAGGTGCAAGTAAACTACATTGTGATCGAGAAGGCGGTTCTAGTGGTAGTCTTTGGTTTTAAGAAGTTTAGACCATACCTCACAGGGTCTCATGTGTTTTTTTTTATGGATCATACCACTTTGGAACACCTTTTTGAGGAAAATAATGCCAAACCTAGACATATTCGATGGATCATGCTACTTCACGAGTTTCATTGCAAAATTAAAGATTGAGGGATCTGCAACCCTTGAAGCAGACCATCTGTCTAGGACTATGATTGATATTTCATGTGAAACCCCTATTTGTGAATGTTTTCCAGATGAATAAATTTTTGAGGTTCAAGTGGAGCCGCGGTGTGCTTGAATTTTCAATTACTTCATAATAGAAGAGATGTCTAGGGAATGGACTAAAGATGAGAGGGTATACATCCTTGTAATGATTAGGTTTTTCATATGGGGTGATCCCCATTTGTTCAAGTGTTGGCAACGCGAAATCATTATATATTGTATGCCTGATGACCAAATTATTAGTGTCCTATCATTTTGTCATGACCATGCATGTGGGGGCACTTTAGAGGAAGGAAGAATCTTGTAAAAAATTTCCAATGTGATTTCTATTGGCCAACCCTTTCAAGGATGCCTATGAATATCGACAATTACGCGAACTTGGTAGGAAGGATATAATGCCCCTCACCTCTTTTATCGTGGTTGGTATATTTCATGCGTTGGGAATTGATTTTATGGGGCTATTTCCCAAGTCTATTGGGAATGAATATATTCTTGTGTGTATTGGTTACTTGTCTTAGTGGATTGAGTCCTAACAAGGACAAATGAGACTACGGTGCTCAATCATTAGGTTCCTATGAGAGAACATTTTCAACCATTATAGGATGTCCCGTGCAATAATAAGTGACCAAGGGGCCCATTTTGACAATAGGCCTTCTGATACGCAGTTTAACGTGCACTCCATCAGTCACCGATTGGCTACCCCATACCATCCTTAAACCAGTGGTCAAGTGAAAGTGTCTAATGATCAAATCCATCAAATCTTATAGAAGACTGTGATAAAAAAGGGGACATTGGATGGATTAATTAATTGACATTTTGTGGTCCTATCGAACGGCTTATAAAACTCCCTTAGGCTTGTCAACCTGCAGGGTACTTGTGGTTATCCTTGTCATTTACCCGTTCAACTCGAGCGTTGAGCGTGCTGGGTAATTAGGATCTTGAATTATAATTTGAATGTCACCGCTGAAGAGAGAAAGTTGAGCGTAAATGAACTCGAGGAGATTAAGAGGGAAGCTTATGAGAACACTAGATTGAGCAAAGAATAGGCCAAAATAATTCATGACAATGACATCAATAGAAAAAAGTTCTCTTTGGCACAAAAAGTTCTTTTATATAGTTCTAAACTTCACCTATTTCCTAGAAAGCTTAGGTCTAGGTGGATCGGTCCTTCTATGCTTGTGAAAGCCTTTCTTGATGAAGAGATTGAGATCATGGACCCTACTAATGGCCACACATTCAAGGTCAATAGGCATAGGCTAAAGGAATTCCTAGAAATGTCCTGTGAGGGGGACGTGGAGTGTCTCTTGCTCCACGAGCCTTGTGCATCCCTGTAGGCAATATCTCATCTTTATGTATAATGTGAATAGTTGTGAATATGTGTAAAGTGTGTGTGTGTTGAAAAAAGGGAAAAAGTAAAAAATGAGGGGAAAAATATGAAAAGAAAACTAGGAATGGAAAGAAAAGACGAGAAAAAACCAAGAAAAAATGAAGAGGATGTGGAAAAGCTTAGGCGGAAATATAGCACTAGGAGCCATTCCAAGTGGCACTCTCATGCCATACAAGGAGCAAACCAAACCAACATATAGCAATTTGGCTTGGTGAGGTCGTGCCATCTAGCATGACCATGACAAAAACCAGACTTGCAGAACGCTGGACAGAGAAGTGGCATGCCTGTGTCATGCACATGCTTCATAAGACCCTCAGTTTTTCTTTCTTCTTTCTCATTTTCCTCCATTCTTCTTTTATCTTTCTCTTTTTATCCAATTCCCCTTCATCCACCCTCCCACTCACTCAAATCTCATAAAAATCTTCCTATTTGTTCAGAAATTCTTCTAATTTGCCTCATGAAAATCCATTATTCCCATAAAAATTTCACCCCAATCTAATCCCTTTCTTTTTCTCCATCCATCCACTTTTTTGCTCTAAAACTCTAACCTCCATTGTTGTGGTTGAAGGCAAGAGAGAAGGAAAATTTATCATTTGCTCCTCATTTCACCCATATTCAAGCTTGAGAAGGACATTTGGAGCATAAGGAACCTCATTCATAAATGCATCTATTCAAGCCTTCAAGAAATGGGTAAGAAAGGAGTCAATGAAACTTCTACAACAACTTCCCTCCCAAATAAGTCAATAAGGGCTTCCTTCTCAAATCCAACTTCAATGAGCTAAGGTAAATCAAATGTCTTACCCGTAATTCTACCTCTGAGCACTTGTGGTTCACAATTTTCTTGTGAAGAACAAAAGGTTAAATATGAGAAATTGAGCACTAGGTTGACTTGGGAACAAATGATGAGAAAGTCATTCCTCCAAAATTTTTGAAAATGAAAAAAAAAAAAAGGAGAAAAAGGTTTCGAAAACTCAAAAAGATTTCCTGTTTTTCTTATAAGTAGTGAGTTTGGGGTGAATGTGCAACTCTAGTCGATAATGATCCCTTGTGACTTGGATTTGAATGACATAAAACTAGCGTGTATGTGATAGGTGTTAGATCCAAATTTGTTGATAATTCATGTATTATGTAGACCTAGTAGATGAAAGTAAGATGGTAAGTAAACTCATGAGATTTTGAGCTTAATCATACCACCTCATCACTTATGGTCATATGCTTTCTTTCATGAGATGCTCATCCAAAGTTTTCACTTTCTAGAATTTGATCTAGCCCTCTTTAAAACCACACATTGCATTGGCATGAAGGATGAGAGGAAAGAAGCAATCTATGTGTAAGCATGAAGCTATAATATCCAAAAAGCTTTCCTATGTGCTTAATGGTATCCCTGGTTACCCCTTTGACCCTTAATTGTCACTACACACACACATATACAAACATGCATATATATATATATATATATATATATATATAGATATATAATATATATATATATATATATATATATATTATATAATATATATATATATAATATTGGGTGTGAACCATTTTTCTTAACCCTTGTCTGGACATGATTTCCAGCCTTAAGCCAAGAGTAAGGGATGTGAATTTAAAGGGATATTATTGGGTGAGGATGTTTTGTGGTGGAAAAATAATAAATTATGAGAGTTATCGTGCAAAATTGGTGATTTGAGCTTGAGTAATAGTTCATTTAAAAGCCTCACTTCAAGTATTCATATTCCACTAAAAAAAAGGGGAAAGGATGTGAAAATAAATAAATTAAATTATAAAAAGAGAATAAGAAAGGTTTTAGTATGAAATCCTTATTGTATATCTAGCTCACTCAAGTCAGTAACTTGTGTATTCCGAGAAAGAAATTAGCTTGCATTGATTATTCAAGATGTGGGATGATGTTTATGATGTGATTTGTTTGGGTCCTAAGTTTTGGCCAGTTAATTCCTCATTTTTCAAAACACTTGTCCACTCTCTACCCTCAACCAAGCCTCATTACAACTTACCAAAGTCATCCTAATCATCAACTTGCACATGCACCGTGGTGGGGGAGAATGAGAGTTATTCTAAACGTATGGTAGAGTGCATCTTTTGTATTGAGATTGAGAACAATCGTATCATCATTCAACCACACGAGAAGAGAATATAATCAAAACTGAGTTAACCATTGCTTACTCATCATTGAAAAGAGTTCGTATGATTGCATGATTAATGTTTAGGAGGAGTACAGACCTTGACTGTGTACTTATGCATGTGATAAGCCTATCCTTGTCAATAGGGTGAGTTGTTCACTGGAGGAGTGCATTATTATCCCATTGATATCTCTTTGTGGAAATTTTGTTGGAAAAAAATTCTATTTTTCCTTCCGTTTTCTTTTTCTGCTTCAAATGCTTAGCCTTGTGCGTATGTCAGGGCTTCTTGCATATGTTAAATGTAACCGTTACGACTATAAAAATGTGGTTGCCTCGTGATTCACTCGAGGATCAGCAAAATCTAAGTGTAAGGATATTTGTTTGGTTTTTAACTGAATGATTTTGACATCCCTCATGCTTGATTTTAGCCCATAAATAGCTCTTAATGTGGTGATTTATTAATGTTTTGTGTTTGGTAGGTATACAAGTAAATAAGTCCAAATTTAGAGCAATTTGCACCACATATAGAAGGATAAAAGTTGTGGATGTGCTAAAAATGGAGCAATAGGAGTGCTAACCATTTCTAGCTATGCCAGATAAGAAAACAGTGCAGAAAAAACAGGCATAATAGTGGCATGGGCTGGCTGCACCTTGCGCCATGCTCATGCCACCTCTCATTTTTCAGAAACCTGAAGAAATGCTTAAGAAATGGAAGCCAGAGGAATGACACGACAAGACCACGCCACCTAGCATGCTTGTGCCACTTGGTTGGGCTACGATTACTTAAATAACAGGTAGGCTAATTAGTGTGAGAAGTTATTTTTTAGGGTTTTATCTTAGTCGCAGTTGCCTTTCTCTCTCTAGTAGTTCATTGTAGATTCAAAATCTCCATTAATGGAAATGAATTAATTTCCTCAATTGATGCATTGATTTAATGCTCTTCCTCAATTTAGTGTTACTTCCATTTTCCTTGTCCTAAACTCTCAACAATCCTCTATTTTTAAACCCAACTCTCATCCCCAAATGAATGGGTTTTGAAAAACAAAGAGTTACGGAAAGATTTTTGGTACAATCAAAATGGATTCGAATCATTAATCTACTCCTTAAAACTTTAATCATACTTCTGTTATTCATCTCTCTATCAAAGCTCTTATTCATTGATTCAACTATGGTTATGTAGTCTCAAGCTTTTCATCAATAAAAGCTAGTTCATCAATAAAAGCTAGTTGGAATTGATTGATATTCAATGGTTTTTGATTGGTGATTTATTGAATCTAAAGCAAGTAAAACTATCATGTCACAGCTTAACCCCAACTATAACGCCTTAACGCCATAACAACTATATCAGGCTAATTTAATCAATTGATTAGTGACTAGCACAAGGGAATAATTAGGGGATAGGAGCATTACCCCCGTCCGCTAGGATAAGGCCTATAGAACAAGTGAAGATGGGTCATCAAACAGTCCACCAAAACATGAGCTAAGGTCAACCATCCATCCTGAGTACTTGACCTCTATACACTACATATTAATTAGTTATACTACAATGAGAGTTTAATCACTTTTAACGTTATATTGAACAAGTTATAGCCATTACTATATAATTATAATATTGAACCCATATGGCATGAAGACAAGGGATTGCTAGTGTGACTCGCTGGCACTCGAAAAAGAGAATGACAAACTTCAAAGGTTACTCATTATTTTTCTTCTATCTGGATAGCCAAAGAGATGTCCTTCACAAAATAAAAAACAAAAAAATATTTTGAACAGTGAGCCAAAGCTCAATAAGTTTACCCCTATACTATAAAAAATAGAGCAGAATTATAATTTGTGAGTGTGCGAATTTCAATTCATTTCTTTTCAAAATAAAAAGGGAGAGAATGAACAAATAAAGTAGTTGTATTACTATTGTACACTTGAGCCCTTATTGTTGGTAGTTACCATCATGAGATTTCCCCTTTCATATGCACATACCAAAACCCATCGGGAAGTTGGGTCGGAGGCTAGGTATGAATAATATACTTGATATGATATGTATAAATACATATATGCATTAGCATATGCTGATAAATTGGGTGGGCTCATATTGTTATATGGCCAAACACAACATGAAATATTGCCATGTTAAAAAAGATATAGGATTATCTTCATGTGAAACCTGTGAATTTTGCAAGGCTACAGTCAACAAACTGGCCTTAACCTTCGTCTCCCTTATCTGAATTTAATGATATGTATTGGTTCGATAACTATTGAAGGATCCTTGCTTTCTGTTTAAACAATTACTTATGTGGTCAAAGACTTAATTGGATTCTTCCTTAGGAGTTATAAATTTAATTGCACAAGGTATAAGTGCTTTACTCTTACAGAGTTACAGTAATTCATGTAGTCAAATTTACCTTAGGACATGACTTGGTCTTTAGCTATACTAGTTTTAATGATCGTCCTATAGCCCCGAGTACCACATAACCAATACCATGACTTCCCACTAGTTCATTTCAATATTCTAAAGTATATGTATATTCTCTGTTTTTTTAACAAACCTTTTCATTTTATTTTAACCCATCAATATTCAATTACATTCCTCCATCCCTTGACATTTTCTCCGCTTTCCCTTTTTTTTTTTTTTTTAATAACACTTCCCATGCCATTTTTGATAAACATTATCCTTGTACATTCAAGTTTGTCGTGCATCCACCAACTAAAAAAATTTGCCACTGAGTTATATGGGATACAAGTAAGCTCCCAACATGCCCAAGATAGTCATCAAACATGATCTTTTTCTTTAAGTCATGACTTAGTTTGCCTACCTATGCCAAATTTCTAACATTCCTATAACAAATTGTTGAATGTTATGCAAAATTTCAAATACAACTTTGAACGTTCATATTTGTTCTTCCAATGTCCAATCAAGGCATAAGACCTAAAATTCGAAAATTGAAATCACAAAAATGAAAAAAATGATAGAAAGAATCTCAAAAAGCAACTTGAATATAACAGGTGCCACTTTTTGTAAGAATTGCGTAGTTTTCAATACAACAGGCATTACTCGAGTTATACACCTCCCAATCAAATGAAACTAGATTTATTCGAAAGCTATCTACTAGCGCTACTTAACCACTAGTAATTATTTTTACATGTACCAATTGATGCCAGTTTTCATTTAAATTCACCCTTGTTTTCAGTTTTGTTCAATTCTTGATTCACAAATGTAACTCAAAATTAGATCTCTTTCTTCATGGTAACCTCTACCTCACCATCTCAAATTCATGTAACTAAGTTCCCTTACAAATTCCTTATGTCATTCAACCATGTAACTCATTGATTCCACATTCACGAACTACTCATAAATGGATAAATACATTCTTCATATCACACAACCCTATTTTAACTTCTCAAACAAATACACAAAATACCAACAATTTTCATGAATTTGACTGGAAAATGCATTCTGAAAACTAAATCTAACATTGAGTGTAAATTTATGGAATTAAAAAGTATGATTTTGAGTATTAAAAAGAGAAGAGTTTAGGAATTGGATCTTTACCTCACAAATATAGAAGGAGAGTGAAGATGAGGGAGGAGCTGTGGCAGCATATGTGCAATGATGGTGGCATTGGTGGCGACAGTTACACGGCCACCACAATCGATTGGGGGGCGGGGATCAAGGGTGGAGTTGTGTGTTTATACATGGGTTTTGGAAGAAAGGGAGGAAGGATGGTTTTTTTAATTTTTTCCCTCCTCTTGTCAGCACTAATATTTGTCTTCGTTTTAGTTTTGTTTATCGATTTTTTTGTTGTAATTATCACTTATTTTTTTAACGACATTCGGGCTACAGCGCGAAACTATCTTCAAAATCTTCGGTGCTTATGACATCAACCATTAATTTTATTATGTAACATTCATTCTTACTTATTTTATTATTATTATTATTATTATTATTATTATTAATGTTATTGTTATTATTATTGTTATTGTTGTTGTTGTTGTTGTTGTTATTATTATTATTGTTATTACTATTATTATCATTTTCTTGAGTTTATAGTGATTTATCTTATTTATGAAATTTATCTTATGCATTTACATGTTTTGCATATGTACGTGTTCAAATGTTTACTAACACTTTTAATGTTTTGACATAATTCTCTTATTACTGCTTCACATATATAAGTATGACGTCTTGCATCAAGACCTTCAGCATCATCTAAGGCCAGCAAAACAAACATTGGTAAATGAAAAATTGAAGGGTGCGCGCTTGACTTGATTAACTAAATCATTATTTAACTAATTATTATTGTTTATCTGATTGAGGCTATTACACATCATCAAGATGAATTTTAGTACTGAGCAATTTTCTCTCTCTTCACTTTTTCGCTTGTTATTAGATTAGATAATAAGTAATCTTAGGTTAGATTTTACTTTTGAGATGATCTACTAAGGATTGTTAGGAAATATAGGTGGCTATGTCGAGCCCCTATGATCACCCGTTTTTATGTGTTTCGTGTGTAAGTAGCTTGTTCAAGACTAGTAGATTAGTTCAGCTTAACTTCATTAAACATAAGTTTAGAATTGCCAGCAGCTTAGTTGATTTAGATTTACTTTTTAGAGTAATTTAAGGTAGTTAATCATCTTAATCTCCTTCATAATTAATTCAAAAACTAAGTAATCCTCTATCACCTTAAGGGGCCAAATACCCTTTTTCTCACCATTGAAAAACGTTCATCAACAATCTCTGTATATATATTTGTATATGTATATGTATGCATGTATATACATATATAAATATATATACATACATATATATATATATACACATATATATATATATATATATATATATATATATATATATATATATATATATATATATATATATATATATATATATATATATATATATATGAACATACATGTATGTATGTATGTAAGTACATACATGCATATATGTATATGTATGTGTGTGTGTGTATATGTGCGTGTGTGTGTGTTTGGGTGCTTGTGTCTATATATGCATGTGTCTATATGCATGTATGGCGAGGGGGATCACATAAAGAACGATTGTGACACCTTTCTGTTAAGGTTTTCCCGGTTTGTAAAATTATTTTTTGACACAATTTATACGTCAGTCGATAGATAGAAATTTGCCTACTTGTGGACTACATTTTAGTTTGATGTTGTTTATTAAAATTTTAATTTGACGACTTGAACGGCATTGTTTCAATTTGGTTTAGATTGATGTGAAAAAGATTGTGGGTTAGTTTGGGTAGGGAAACGGCGAATGAGTCTTGGAGGAACCATTGGGATTTTGGGACATCCATGATGAATGATGTTGTTGCTTGGGTTACCTTATAGCAGCCACTGACGTCTATGTTGGTGAGAGCCAGCATAGATGCAGGATGGTGGGACATCCATGATGAGTCTCGTATTGTCGTAGTTGTTTAAGTGCGTTATGATAGTCTTCGGAATCGGTCGCATATGCAAACTCCAGGAGCATCACCACAACTACTCTTTTCACAAAGTTGTTAGTTAGGTGCCTCAAGCAGTATGTATGGCATTCATGCCCAAAAACTTGATTCAGAGTAGCTGACAATCTTGGGTTTCTATATGACATAATCACTAGCCATAGCCTAGCTAGGATGTCCCGTAGCTTGATGACGAACCATAAAAACTCTTTGTATGTCTCTACACTAACTAAAGCATATGCAATATTAGTGAAATGATTGTCTACGTCTACTCTGCACTCTACCAACAAGGTTCCCTTATATGTGCTGCATAGATAGCATGCATTGACAAATAGGAGAAGATGGCATCCCAACTTAAATGCATTCAAGCAAGCGTCGAAAGATGTGAACATAATACTGAACTTGTTGTGTTCTACCTCACATTCAGCAATTGAATTGATTTCTCATGGGCGATGGCAGCACAAAACCATAGCAGTAGCTTGTATTAGTTCTTTGGCTTCTCCATAGGTTATCTGCATACCTAGCTGTAGTTCTAGTACACATCTCAGATCCTGTGGTGGAAACTTGGGCGTTTCATGAACTTTTCTATCAATTAGCTGCACTAGGAAAGCCGCCTTCAGTCGCCTGCCTGATTGGGTAGCGCCATCACAATCATCCCTAGTAGAGTGTATGCAGTTATTGTTGAACTTCTTCAGTGCAACCTTGTTACGATCTCTCCCACCTCCAACATACACAAAAGGGACACCCCTCTACCCAACACTTTACTGCGAATCTCCTCTTTACGTTTCTCAAAAATTTGCTTACCCACAATCTCATTTTCCCATATGTTATATCTCCTCAATAATTTCCTACTTTTGCACAACCTTCAAACTCTGTTGCAAAATCTCACATTGATGGGCCACTTGTAGCCTCTCTTGCACCCAGTTATCACTCAATTCAAACTAATCACCTTTGAATCTGTCTTTACAACCCTTTGCAACATTGAAACCTTCACCTTCACATCTGTCCCTCTCCTATCTATCCTCATTCCTGCACATTCAAATTAACAATATATTCAGTTTAAACGGTAAAGAACTATTTCTGGAGGTAACATGAAATAAACCTCATCTGTTAGAGGATATACCTAGACATATTTAACAACAAAGTATGCTCCTTTTCTTTCGAGCTACCAACATCCCTTGCATATATTTGCTGAAACCATCCCAATAGGCCCTCCTGCATCAGGCAGTAAAACCTTGTCTAACACAACTTCTGCCCCTAGCATGCACACATACGCATGACTACCCGGGAGCATTGCTTCGACTGCATCATCACGGTCTAGTGGGAGAATGGTCTCTAAAGCATATGGCAATGTAAACCATAATGTGTCAATTGGAACGACAAAACTAAGCAATTTTCTTATAATTTTGGTTTGTAATGCTTCAAACTTCACTTTTTTATTTAACACAATGGACGATTGTCTAGCACCAACATACATCATAGTTTTATCTTTCAACATAACTCTACGACCAGAAAACAAGTACGATAACAAGGATTTTTCCCTTTTCTCCACTAGATCTACATCACAAATTACAAGACATTGTCATTTCATAGGAAACAACATTACAATATCACTATTTCGACCAATCACACAATATCATCAACAACCAATCATATTACCATAAAAAGACCATTGTTTACATATCACTTGAAACTCTACCTATAATCATCTTACCATTCATTCCAATCTTTCCAACAACCATCATAAAGTACGACACCTAAACCAACATTTTTATGCCAAAAAGATAAGAAACTATTTGCAATACTAACGTACTCCTGCTTCACCATACCCTATGCAAAGCACAATACCATATCAAAAGTAGTGTACATCATTCACAACCTTTCCTCTTGGAATGAAGCGTAATGGTTGACATTAAATATGCTTGTATTACCACAACGAAAGTAGTTGCATTATATGCTAAACTACTTGCATTTAAAGGATTTTAGTGTAACAATTCACATATTACCTTCCCAAAAAAATTCCCAACCTTTTTACTGCATCTCATCTAAAATAAATTAAAATTTATAACACTTCTTAAGTAACTTACATTAACATTAACATTAACATTTTAATCCCAATCATTTGCACTCAAAAACTTAGATATACATCCATTACCACTAATTAAAAATACACTTGCATTATATGACGACCTACTTGCATTCAAAGGGTCTACTACTAACATTCACATATTATAGCTCCATAACAAATCCCACTTCTTTACTACATCAGACCTAAAATAAAAAATAAAAGTACGGTAACCATGGAACATAAGATATCCCAAAAAATACATATATGTATGGATGGATACAAGCAACATTACTTGAACAAAAGAATAACAATGCAGTTAACCATAGAACTTCAAATCCAATAGAAAACTCTACATGACCATAACTAATCGAATCACTTTTGATGAATTTGTTTAGAGAAAGAAGTAGCAATCATGTTCAACAAGTCACATTAATAAGTATCACACTAAATAAAATGAATTCAACAGCTGTAACTGTTAGTCTGTTGAATAACCTCCTAAACCAAGGCTTTATCATGTGATCATGTTCTAATTTAACAAGCTGAAAACATATGGAATCTGGAAACAAGGAGAGCTTCCTCCACACTGGCGTGAGCAAATCTAGTACTTTGTTTCATCCCTCACCAATTTGTTATTTAACCACAAAGCAAATCCATCTTAGAGTGCAGTACCTACCTCTATTTTGTCTCATCAAAAACTCTACAAATCTGCCTAAGTTATTCACAAATACTATAAGGAATGTCAAGCATAACTAAAATGTTTTGACCAACCCAATGAGCTACTCTCAGAGATAGCATGGAATTAGTGATATTACTATTGAGTTGGTTTACCCGATTGCCAGAAATACTACATAATCATACAGAGGGAACATACTGCACTAAAACTATAGAGGTGATGAACATCAGCAGATTGCTCCAAAAATGTAGAAAATAGGAAGCCAAAAAGAAAAAAGAAAAAGAACCAATTTATTAAGCTAGTTCCAGATAAATAAATATAACGCTGTAGATAACATACAAATCAAATTTCAAAATTAACATTCAGAATCACTGGTCGACGGCTCAATGTTGAGAATAATTAAGTCAACTACAAGGGGCGCTTCTACTAACAAAATATGACGTAAGAGGAAATTCCACCTTTTCCTCCACTATTGGAGACACTTCCCCCTAACAATTGGCCACCTCTATCCTCTGTTTCTATTTCCTCTTATAGAACAGAAGAGCAAATAAGCCCAGCAGAAGCAAGAGTGAAGCAGCTAAGACTATCCTAATAACTGCTACAATAGTTAAGTACTTATTATGTCCATGAGATGATTATTAACTAGAACCCTTAGATGAGTGAGCACCGGCCCCTGAACTGCTACGATTTTGTTTACTAAATCTTTAAAACAGAGGTGGGGCATATGGTGGTGGTGTAGGAGCAGGGCCATCATCAAATCAGATGACTGATAACAAGAAGATTAAGTGAACTAGTTAAGTGATTGCTTTAAACATGGATGCAAAATGGCAAGGGATAATGAGATGTGTTAACAAAATACAGATTGATAGGAGAAGCATAAAATCATAAAATGAGTTAGCTCTGACAATCACTTCACAGGAACAGTTTTAGCAGGATCAACCTAATATCCCAAATACTTCGCAATTCACACGATTGCAATTAATATCAAATCCAAGCTCCCTCTTCACACAGCACCGACCATAAAAACCTCGAATCACTCATTTGTTTCACTACGGTCATCCAACTACCAAGCTCGGTTCAGTATCACCATAATTCAATCATTAAATTCATGAAACCAACATCCATAATCACAGATTTCATATGCAGCCATCAAAACAGAATTTAGACATATTAAACTGATTTAGTAACAACATTAAAACGTGATTCCTGGTTGTTCTACAATTCCTCAAATCGCTCGGTTAGCAAAATCGAGCATTAATCGCATGCATGAACTCTACATCAGTTTTAACAACATTTTCACTTCAATTCAACCGTAAATCTTCCAATTACTGATACAATTCCAAAATCCAAATATAAGCTACCTAAAATCATTAAATTCGTTTGAAAATTACTATAATTAGCAGGAACAGAAAACACACCTCAAATTTAGGCTAAGGACCCATTCTAAGGGCTTTTGGGCTCGACTGGATGCTTCAAAATCAGGATTTCAACTCTCTTGTTGCTAACATGCCTAACCCACGTGAATAGACCCCAATATGCCTGCTACTGTCGTGAATTTGAACTCATCAACCCTAACTTCGGTTGCTCTGTGACCTAAAATCGCCTCAGATTTATAGTGGAGGATGGGAATGGCATGGCTATGGTGGATCTGGCACATGCTCGGTGCCTCGGGTTAATAGAGAAGACCACAAACATGGTCAGTTTGGGTCTGGATCTTCGCGTGTGGCTACAGCTAGGGACAACTAGTTGGGTGCGGGCCATGGTGGCACCACCACTATCGCCGCTATGCCTCTTCTCTTTCTCTCTTTCTGGTTGGTTGCCGGGGAGGGGTCGCGAGGAACTAGAAAACCCCCCTTGCGCGTGTGTAAAGAAGGGGGCTTCGGCGCCCCCTTTTTGTCTCTTCCTTCTTCTTTTGTGTTTTTTGCCTAGACAATTCTAGTTCTCGGCCTCCAAATCACTAGCGCATAGTCTAGACTCGGGTTTAAACACTCTAATAATCAACATTCTAATTGAATCTGGGAAGTAACTAAATTAAACTATCGGTACAATTACCTCAACTTCTTTTTTGTTTTTATGCTAATGAACAATATGGGAAGGGAACGGGGGGTGTAAGTGAAGGCATGCAAGCAAATAATAGGCTAGGTTTTTTTATTCGTTAATTGGCTAATATTTAGATATAATTATTGGGATATTTTGTAGAAATGATCTCATTAGCATAATAGAAAGTAATTGTAAATGCTGTTTTAAATTCCCCACACTTAATAAGTATTGAAATAGGTTCAGAATTTACCCACACTTATTAAATGCAAAATCGAGAAAACAACTAAATCTTATCATTTTTCTCTCCACACTTTAATTAAGTGTGGTGATACAAATGCGAAAGGATGCATTATTATTTGTAGTGACTTATATTTAAATTTAACTCCCGACCATTTCCATTCACATCCTGCATATACATCCATTACAATAAATTAAATGTGCAGTTGCATTACATGATGGCCTACTTGCATTGAACGAGTTCTAGTACAGACATTCACATGTCACAACCTTAAAACAAATCCCAACGTATTTGTTACATCGCATTCGAAAGATATTAATGATAAATTAATTCTATTTTTTTAAATAACATATACCACTATTTAAATTTTAGCCGTAACCATTTGCGTTCTTATATTTTCTTTAAAAATGCATATCTAGGGAAAACAAATCAAACCGAAAATTTTCTGAACTTAGTGCAAGCATTAGTTACCTATACCTCCATTCATTTGTTGGCCCTCAGTCAGTATTTGGAATGGTAACCCATATTTGCAACTCTAATATAAATGATCGATATCAAACTCTTTCGAGAACCTTTCTTCCTTCCCTTTTCTAAGGCCATCTAATGTGGCTTCTTGCTTATGCTTCATTCTCCATCTCTCTCTTTTAGTGCCTCTCGCTCTCTCTCTCTCTCTCTCTCTCTCTCTCTCTCTCTCTCTCTCTCTCTCTGTGTGTGTCTCTGTCTACTGCTCTCTATCTAATTATCTCCATCAATTATCACATCCAGTTGTTTTTGGACTTTCTGAAGGGGTGACGACGATGATGATGATGTGGGATGAAAGAATAAGCTCATGAGATGGCATGTGAGCAGTAGTCAACATCCTCTTCTTGGCAGGCCTCATCTGCAAAACAGGCACCCCCGGGTTGTGGGCCAGGGAAACGCCTCTTCGATGATTAAGTCAGTCAAGAATAGTCAAGGGTCGAAGTCAACGACAATGTATAGAGATAAAAGTCAAAGAATACGTCAAGTTGCTAACCCCTTTTTCGAGGTAGGTAGGCGAGTATTTATAGCTCCTGTAGTGAGGGGTAGATCGGCAATTCCATGCTAGGGAGGCCCATAAAAGGAACCGTCCAGCTGCGTGTTCTGATTGGGCCTTCAATTAGAACCCTAAGGATTGCGTGATGGGCCCCTTACACCAAACTGGGCCTGGCCCATGATCAGGAACATGTAAGCCCATCCGGGGAAGTCATATTTTCTGGATCATTTAGCTCCTCACATTTCGCCTGTACATCGAGTCAGACGAGCAGTCAGGCGAAATGTGGAATATCTCCGCTAGAGGGAATGCATCAGGCAAGCTTAGGAAATCGTGCAGTCATCGTAGGCTAATGCGTGGCCACCGACCACAGGGCCGGTTGAGCTTCTCGAGCGACACAAGTTTGAGGCTGGATGGTGGCCTACTGAATCACTCAATCATGGGATATAAAAGGCGATTGTCGGGGGCTACATTTTATCCTTCATCTTCAGTTTTGGTTATTACAGGGGGTTTCTTACCATGGGATTCCCACGCTCTTTGGAGATCGTCAAGATGGCTTGATATGTTCTTCGTAACTTCTAGTGGGATTGGCGAGGAGTTGCCTTCCCTCCTTTGCCTCTGCCGAACGACCATGGCTTTGTGCCCAGACTTCAAAGTAGTTCAAGGAGGCTGCTGGGTACTTCTGCCTTCTAGAGTTGCCTTAAGTCATTTTCTATGTGATGCTGCTGAATGAGGCCAAAAGGTTGGGCGTGCTATACGGGTGGGCCTTTAACAGGATGGATTCAGACCTTACGGAGCTGCGGTGGAGCACCTTCGAGCTTTGGGTGTGGTACAACAGGAGAAGGATTATGAGGGCTCGTCTCCAGAAAATAGAGAGCGACTGGCCCGAGGGAGATGGCTCAGGTTCGAGCGACGCTTTCTCCCTCTCAAGTGATGATGTCGAGGAGTAGAGTCTTAGTTTTGTAGTGTTTTCGTATGATGTAACCCTTCTTCTTTCAGTGTGTCTCTCTTTGTACTCTTTGAGCATTGATCATAAGGTGACTGAGTGGCATCTTTTTACCCTTTATGACTTTGTCTTTCCCTATGTTTCGACCGGCCTACGCTGACCATGAGGCCGTTTCGTGTGGTGTGACTACATGGTCGCGGCTTCTGGGGCTCGGTCTTCTGGTAGATGGGCAAAGCGAATGGCCAGGGCCCTTATTTTTTGTCGGTGATGCTGATGAGGGTACTGTACAACCTTACACCACATGTCATAAGTGGAGTGGATCCTTGGTTTCAAGGTTGCTTTGGGACTGTGTGATGCCTCTTGAGCTTTTCTATAAAGATGGGCTAGTGCCAAGAGTCACTTAAACACGTCCTCAAACCTTTAGAGAGAGGGAAAGATGAAAGTTGGGGGGGGGAGAGAGAAGACCCATCATGTTTCCCAACTTCCTCAGCACTGAGCAGGTGGCGGAGTATGTTAGAGAAAACTTCCTTTGGTCTGTGAGGGAATCCTCAACTCTCTAACCTAGTTTGTTTCCAGAGTACCACCATGGTCTTTGCCCTAACTTCGACCTTCTCGTGGTAATGCGGTATGGCCACAACCTCCACATTCCTGAGATGACACAGGCCGTTTTTTACGCTATAGTGCTCAACAATGCTGCAAAGCTAGGACTCTCGAGTAGGATTGCAATGGATTGCATGATGTTGGTCCTGCGGGAGTTGAACTGGGCTGTTATTGAGTCCTGGCTGTGGGGAATCGAGGAAAGGCTTAGGAGAGAGCAGATTCCCCATCTTGTTGACCTGATCACGAATCCAGCACCGGTGGGCGGCCTTGAAGAAGACTCGACGTTGAGCGACGCCCTTCTACTTCAAGCGATGAGGAGTAGGCATAGGGCCCCTATTGTGTTTCGATTTCTTTGTTGCTTTTTCTATCTTTTGTAAGGTCACCATGTACTGATCCACAATTATAATTAGAAGTGCCTTTTGTTTCCTAAAGGTGTGAGTCCCTCTTTAATGCTTGTTTTGTTCTCCTATGTGTAACTCATCTATACAAGAATGACAGTCGGCCTTTAGGCCATACAGAAGGACTATCTGCCCCTTCCGGGGCTAGAGGTGTGATGGACAGTCAAGAGACCAGGCGCGAGGGACATTTTCCCTCAAACGGGTTAGGGGGCAAATTGCATTATGCTCAAACTTTGATGCTGGGGTTGTAGCGATCGACCCTAGGGTCGTGCCTATGAACTCTTAGCCCCCATTGAAGCTAAAAGTATAAAGATCAACCTTGAGGTCGAGTTCAAGGACCCTTAGCTCTCATTGGGGCCAGGGGTGTAGGAGCCAACTCTGAGGTCAAGCTTAAGGGTCCTTAGCCCTCATTTGAGCAAGAGGTGTAGGAGTCGGTTCTGACGCCGAGCTTAAAGGCCTTTGCCCCCACTGGGGCTAAAGATGTAGCGTTCAACATTGGCTAAGCTTAAGGACCATTAGCCCCCATTGGGAGTAGAGGTGTAGGAGCCGGCTCTGAAGCCGAGCTTAAGGGCCCTCTGGCCCCATTGGAGCTATAGGTGTAGTGGTCGACATTGGCTGAGCTTAAGGGCCCTTAGCCCCCATTAGGGCTTGAAACGTAGGAGCCGGCTCTGAGGCCGAGCTTAAGGGCCCTCAGTCCCCATTAGGGCTAAAGGTGTATCGATCGACCTCAAGGCCGAGCTCAGGGACCCTTAGCCTCATCTGGCTACAAGTGTAGCTGGCCAGTTATGAGGCCGAGCTTAAAGGAACTTAGCCTTCATTGGGGCGAAAAAGGTATCGATTGGCCCTAAGGTCGAGCTCAGGAAGCCTTAACGTCTTGGTGATCACGTGATGTTTAATCGACACGTGGTAGAGGTTAATTGGGGTTCTATCTTTTTGGGCGCCTTAGGAGGAGCACCCCCTCCCCCCTCCTTCTCCCCTTTCTTGCTCTATATAAAATTATTTAGAGAGATAAGTGAATTTTAGAGAGAGAAGCTCTGCCTCATCCTTCGCCCAGCTTTCAACTTCAGTGTAGTGTCTTCAACCTTTTCCTTTAAATCTTCAAGGGACCTGTGTGTGCTTCAAGCCCGCCATCAACTCCTTCCTCCAATTTCTTCACCTTTTGCAGTTACGCCTTTGTACCCCATTTGAGGATTGTTGTTTTATTTATGCGTGCACAATTTTGTCTTCATCCTGTTCATCGAGTGGGGATATCCCTTAGGGGTCGACCAGCCTCCAGATGGTGGGCCGCCACCCTCAGTTTCCCAGCCTCCTGGCTCTAATTGATGGCCAGGTGGTAGTGCACATTCCCCCTAAAGAATCAGTTTAGGAGCCCAAAAAGATTCCCTATGCAGTGCTGATATTTGAGTCCAGCACCCCCTCATGGTCTATCTGCGAGTATTACTCCACCCCTAACATTCTCAGTACTGAGGAAGAGGTTTGTTATCCCTGGGAGATTAACATAGCTGCCCCGGTATGACTGATGTTCAGGAACGAAGAATGGCCAAGACCCAGTCCGGCCCTTGAATAAGGACTCCAGACGAACTGTTGGCCACAGGAACTACTGAAGGTAATCTTTGTCTTACTTTGATTTCTCAAGGGCCAAATGATGAGGTCATGTCCACTTGCAACAATTCCTCCATGGATGGGGTGCCAACTTGCTCTTCTTTAGATGGGGCGTCAACTAGCACCTTTTTAAGGGGACCGTCGAGTAGCTCGAGGAGGGCTGTACTCAGAAAGAGCGGTTGTGCCCAGATACAGCCAGTTCTTGATGTCATGGCTAATGGAACCGTCTTTCCTAGGCCCCCGCCCACTTAGACCTCCAGGATGTGCCGAGCACTCATTTCCCTAATCCGAAGGTAGGGGAAAAGGAGCAAGCTAGAATTAGGATTTATCTCTTATGGGAGAAGGAAGAGGGGTTGAAGGAGGAGAATGAAAAGGAAGAAAAGAAATTTTTTTGTTCTTACAACATGTGGGTAAGAGAGGAGGATTTTTTTGTGAAAAATAATTCACTTACACCAAATAATTTTATTTGAATTTTCTCTAATTTTTGGGTAAAAAGAATCAAGAATGAAGTGTTATGTTTGCTTGGATAAACTTAAACTAACCCCTTAAATTATACATTTAGATTACCCATAAAATGCTAATCGTCTTACGAGCTCAAGCCCTCGAGGTCGGTCCAACACTAAAAAGAACGAATACTAATAATTATAGAAATGTCAAAGGTTTTTCAGTACACACACACACACACACACACACACACACACACACACAGAGACATCCCATAAGTACCATATTTCAACCACTCATCATAAGAGATTCTCTGATGTTCTCCATTCACATCACTAACCAACATGTAACCCAAAGGTTCTGATCCAGCAATTATCAAAGATTCTCCAAAATACATTCTTCAATATATATAGGACTTCCAATTACATAACTAAGCAAACAAAATTAGTAAAGGGCCTAAAACTAAACATACCATCTCCTATAAAGTGTTTTGAGGGTTGTTACCATGTGTGGGGTGGCCAAGCAGCTTTGAGAAGTTCTCAAATTGAGCATTATGAGCTAGAAGTTTATTCCTTTGCTCATCAAGCTCTTTCCTGGTGCACCAACTCACCCATAGTAACCCTTAACTTGTCTTCTGCTGAATGTAGATGAGTTGTGTTGTTTGAAGCTTATGTTAAGTGGTCTATAATTGATATTGTAGCTAGGTGACCATAGGTAAGGTGTTAAACAATGAAGTACCTGAAGTGGAACCCCTAAACCTAGATGTTCTCCCAAACACAACTACAACCTCTCTATCAAGTGTGTATATGTCTCCTTTCTCACTCTAAACACCTATAGGCCTTGAGAAATATGTGACCATCTAGTTTTGTCCCTGCCTGCACATTAGAAAGGGCCTTTAGATGTTCATATTTTTTTTAAACCCCAAGGAAGAGGAAAATTAACATCAATAGCTTTCCATGTTTGAAGGCACAACTATTAGGCTATGTTTAAAGACACTACCATTATTTCTACCCAAATTTAAACATACGACTGTTGGGCTACTTACATAGACCCTCCTTTACATGAGTATCAGACCAAATCCTCTGATCGTTCTCATCAATCTTGGAATGAGCCTCAACAAATAACTTGGAATAGTGAAAACGTACAAGATGATGTTCAGCTGGATCCCCCCCCCAAATTAATATATTATGTTTTGAATACTCTTAAATCGTAATCTTCTACACTATACCTGTCCTATAAAGTATGAACAACAACATCAATTCGAGCAGTGAACTCAACACCAACTTTTATGGTCAAAACGAAGGGGAGGACAAACTTTTTTAGAGGAATTACTAAATTAAGCAAAATTCAGCAGTGAACTCAACGCCAACTTTTATGATCAAAATGAAGGGGAGGACAAACTTTTTTAGAGGAATTACTAAATTAAGCAAAATTCATGTGTGAATGAACGGTGCTTCACAAACCACTTTATTTAATCGATTAGCTTTCAAAATCATAAGAAGATGGTGTTAGGGTTGGCTTATTATTGGTTTTTATGTTCATACGCTATACTGATGTTCTTAAGTACCTGAACAATTCCTTAAAACAATTCCATAAGAAAACCTTGTGATCTTCAGGGGCTTTTTTTCCAACAAGTAAAAGCCTTTTGTAGTGAGTCTGGATTGACTCAAATATGGCTCATAAGATGTCATGATTTCCAAACCTAGAATGGAGCAATTAAAAAAATGA
>JAKOGI010000105.1:985432-1012932 GCA_029747015.1 Carnegiea gigantea | reverse complement strand
CTACTACCAGGAACCATTTCTTGCTTCCAAGATCTGATGGGCAGGTTCGTTAGTCAGTTCATTGCCAGCTGGAAAAATGGGTGAACTAGCATGCACCTCTTTAAAATTAAGCAGGGGCTGTAAGAGTCTCTGGCGGACTTTGTAAAACTCTTCCATTAAGAGGCAGTCCTAATCCCAGACTTAAAGGATGGGGTAGCATACACCTCTTTTCTGAACGGCTTGAAAAGTGGCCGGTTCAAGTTTTCCCTAGCCGAGAAGAAGGAAACCACCCTTGTCGAGGCGCTGAGGAAACCCACAGACTTTATCCGTACCACTAAAATCTACGCTGATAGTTCGGATGCCCCAAAAAAGGCTAAAGCTCCTGTGAATAGGAACCTTAGTCGGGAAACAGCAATAATGGCTCAGGGGATAGAAGGCCGCCTCTCGAGGTTGTTGACCCATGGTTTACCACGGACCCCCGAAGCATGCTCACGGAGGTGAGGGAGCATCCTATGCTGAAAAGACCGTCGCCGATGACTTCAGCTCCGAAGGCTCACAACGTGTGGAAATATTATGAGTTTCACGAACAGAACGACCACACAACAGCTGAGTGCCGTGAACTGAGGAAGGCCCTTCATGAGCTGGTGGATAAGGGACAGATCGACCGTTTCCTGAAAAAAGGTTCGCGTTTCCTTTGGAGGGAGCGCGAACTTGTGCAGCTTGAGCCACGAGATGAGGAATGCTTCACTGAGGTCGTGGCTACTAGTGCCGGGGGTTAAGCGGAAGGCATCACACGGTCTGCCTGAAAAACCCAGCTTCGGGGCGCCCAGCAAGTTTTCACAAGCGAGCAAGGGACCTGGATCACGGCACCAACAATGTGTTCAATGGAAGGGAAGCTCCATGTTTTTCCTCTTTGCACAACGACCCGCTGGCGGTAGAAATGAAGGTGGCTAGTGCAATCGTTCGGAGGATCCTAATTGAAATAGAGAGCTCCGTGGACATCATCACTTGGGACTGCATTAAGAAGCTGACATATCCAGGAAGGGATATCGTCCCTCGGGTCCATCCAATTCTAGGCTTTGGGGGACAGGAGCTGAACCCCACCGGAATGATTCATCGTCCTTTACACTTTGGAGACAAAGTAAAGGCAAGGAACTTGGAGGTGGACTTCTTAGTCATGGATGTCCCTATGGCTTACAACATCATCCTAGGGCGGCCTACCCTCCACAAAGTGAAGGCTGTCATCGCACCCTAATTGCTTCAGCTTCAGTTTGAAGCTGATGATAGGAGTGTAGGCACGATACAAGGAGACCAATGCACTGCTTGGGAATGTTACTTGGTGAGCATTCGTCCCCTCCAAGTAGCATTCGTCCCCTTATAGAGCGGACGAATGAGTGAGGCCCCGGCGGTCCACTTATAACCGGTAAGAAGCCCCAGACCCAGCCTCCTCCTCCTCCACCACCTACGAAGGCTTTGGGTATACACACCATCGCCTCAGCCGAGCATGAGCGACCTCGTCTCGAGGCCGCACATAGTGTACAACAACTTCCATTAGAAGAAGAACGTCTTGACCGCACGGCTCAGTTGGGCCGAGAAATAGAAGCTGCTACCCATTCGTCGTTGATCTCGCTCCTACGAGAATACCGGGACGTGTTTGCCTTCGGGCCTGAGGAAATGCCCAGTATGGGCCCGACCATCATGGAGCATAGGTTGAATGTGGACCCACTGTACAAGCCGGTCATCCAGAAGAAACAGCATATGGGCCCGAAGAGAGCGGCCGCGACAACTATAGAAGTGCAAAAACTACTGGAGGCACGATTCATTAGAGAGTGTCAGTGCCTCGATTAGATCTCAAATGTGGTCTTGGTGAAAAAGCCCAATAGGACTTGGAGGATGTGTATAGACTTCACCGACCTGAATAAGGCCTATCCAAAGGACAGCTACCCCCTCCTAAAGATCAATAAGCTAGTAGACACCACAGCCGAGCACGCCTTACTGAGTTTTATGGGTGCTTTCTCGGGGTACCACCAAATTCCCCTTTGTCTGGAGCATCAGGAGAAGACCGCGTTCATCACTGATTAAGGCCTACACTGCTATAAGATGATGCCTTTCTTGTTGAAGAACGCGGGGGCTACCTATTAGTGACTCGTAAATAAGTTGTTCGAACCTCTCATTGGGAAGACCATGGAAGTCTACGTTGACGACATAATAGTGAAGAGCACGCTCGACGATACACATAGCCAAGAGATGTAGCAGGCATTTGATATACTTCGAGCCTTTGGGATGAAGCTTAACCCAAAGAAATGTGTATTTAGGGTGTGTTCGAGTAAATTCCTCGGGTTTATAATCAGCAGCCAGGGAATAGAGGCTAATCCAGGTAAGATCCAGGCTGTCCCAGACATGAAGGGACCGTGAAACGCCAAGGAAGTACAGCGACTAAGAGGTTCCTTGTGCCCTTGGGGCGGTTCATGTCAAGATCTACTGACAAATGCCAGCCATTCTTCTGCATCCTGCGGTGGTGAGCTAACTTCACCTGGGATCAAGCAGCCGACGAGGCCTTCCAAGCATTGGAGACATACCTAGCTTATCTACCCAAGATAGCGAGTCCTCTTATAGGGGAGATACTTCTACTCTATTTGGTCGTCTCAGAGCAGGCCATTAGTGTTATCCTAATGGTGGAACGAGCCAAAGAGCAAATCCCATTATGTTATGTGAGTCAAGCCCTAGCCAGGGCTGAGGCAAATTATCCCTTATAGAGAAATTTTCCTGCACACTAGCGATGGCCAGCAGAAAGTTGCGGCCTTACTTCGAAGTGCACAGAATATATATTCTCACTGACTAGCCCTTGAAGAATGTCATTTAGAGGCTGAAGGCTTCCGGTCAGCTCCTGAAGTGGGTCGTCGAGTTACCGCCGTACAACCTTGCATTTGAAGCTCGGCCGACCACCAAAGCCTAGGCCTTATATGATTTTTTGCCCAAAAGTATTGATCCCACTTCGGACAATGATCTGCACCCTCGTTCATTGAATCTTTACATCGACGGCTCATCTATAAAGGAGGGAAGCGAAGCTTCCCTCATCATCGAGAGTCCTAGCGGAAAGCGGCACGACCACGCCCTGAAGCTTATGTTTAAGGCATCCAACAATAAGGTCGAGTACGAAGCCCTAATAAGAGGAGTGGAGCTGTGCTACACTACAGGGGCTGACTCGGTTCGGGTATATTCTGACTCCCAGCTGGTGGTTAGCTAGCTCAATGGGGAGTATGAGGCCAAGGACTACACTATGGTGGCGTATGTTCAACGAGCACGGGAAGCTACCAAACTACTAAAAAAGCTTTGCGATAACGCACATCCCTCAATCAGAAATCTAGTAAGCTGATGCGCTGTCGAGACTGGCAAGCTCTTCTGAAGATAGGAAGCCTAAGAACATCCAGTGGGAGACCCTGACAGAGGAAAGCATCGATCCTTATGAGTTTTTATAGCTGGATAGGAGCTCGACATGGAAGGAGCCCATCCCCACATACCTTGCTAATGGTACTCTACCTGTAGACCCAAAAGAGGCCAACTGCCTGAGGCGGCAGTCCAATTGGTTTATCCTATATGAGGGGTTACTATACAAAAGATCAATCGCTTGACCCCTCTTGCATTACATAACACTGGAGATGGGGAAGAAGATACTTGAGGAGTTATGTGCAAGGCGTATGCAGCTTGCACATGTGGGGCCACGCACTGGCAATAACAGCCATACATATTGGCTACTACTAGCCGAGCCTACGAGATGATGCTATGAACTTGGTCCGTACTTGCGATAAGTGCCAAAATTTTTCACCCATCTAGCAGCTGCCCACCACTCCCTTACCACCCATTGTCAGCCCCTTACCCTTTACTGCTTGGGATATGGATATACTGGGCCCTTTCCCCAAGCTAGGGGGCAGTGCAAAAACCTTTTCGTTGCAGTGGATTACTTCACTAAGTGGATAAAGCCAGAGCAGTGGCTTAAATCACTACCGCCGAAGTACTAAGATTTATCTGGAAGAACATCAACCCCCGCTTTGGCGTCCCCCGTATAATGATCTTCTATAACGAGCGGCGGTTCGACACCATTAAGATAACGGATTACATTAGCACTTTGGGGTGCCAAGCCAGGTTCACTGCTGTCGCACACCCTAATAGTAACGGTCACGCCGAAGCGGCTAACAAGGTAATCCTACATGGCTTATAAAAGAAACTCGACGATGCCAAGGGTAAACAGGCAGATGAGCTACATAGCGTACTATGGGCGCTACGCACAACCGAGAAAACAGCAACAGAAAAAACACCGTTTATGCTGGCGTACGGGTCAGAGGTCATCCTGTCAGTCGAAGTTGCACTCCACAGCCACCGCCTCATAACATTTCAGGAGGAGTTAAACAACACGGTGCTCGGGGAATCACTTTATAAGCTCTGTATTGCGCGTCTCCATGATCGAGCAGTGAAGCTGCAACCAATCCAAGTTGGAGACTCAGTTCTTCACCGCACGAAAGCCGTAGCATGTGCAAGCAAACATGGCAAGCTCACAGCCAACTGGGAAGGCCCATATAAGGTCATCGCTCAGATAAGGCCTCGCACGTATCGTCTTCAGACCACCGATGGCACACCTGTTGTAATAGCCCAACCCTAAAATTATTTACTTATGTTTATTTATTTAATTACCTCATGTTCATAGTTTTTTTCCTTCTCTCATATTTATTTGTCGCATTTATGCACCCCGGTGAAAAGAAGAAACTTATTTAGGCCCTCACTTAGCGATTCGTATTTTATTTATTTATTTAATTGATTAACAAAAACTTTGGAAGAATTGATAGCAGGCCCTAACAAGTTTAATCTAAGTAATTTATTTTGTTTCCTGTAACATTGCAAAGCTTTCATTTTTTGTTTCGTAAAAACGTTATCGTTACGAAGTGTTTTATTCCCGAACCCAACTTATTTCAGCCGGTTTGAAGCCCAACAAGTTTGCTTATTAATCTACCTAATTACCATGGTTAAACTTAACCATTGTTAGCTCAAAAAGTTACTTTATTCGTTCAAACTTAGCCAAAGAGTCAGATTAGTCAACAAAACACAATTCAATCCAAAATTTCATCTTCTCTCTCCTCTTCCTTTCCCCTCCCCATGGCAGCAACAGGCCATCCCTGTTCTGGCTTATTTTCGGCCACTTTACTGACCAGCTCCGGTGATCTCCAACCCCGCTGACATCCTAATACCTCAAGCCACCATCCTCCAACATCAAAACCACTAAACGTCATCTCCATCTTCACTTATTTTCAATCAAAGTGAGTAATCTCGAAACTTGATTTTGTTAGTTTTGCTTTTTATTTTAGTTTTGATTCTTATTTTGATTTTTATGATTTTTGATCATGATGTTTCGATAAGAAATAAGAGTTTTTTTTATGTTGATCATGGTGGAGTTGAGGGTGGATCATGCTAGGGTTAGGGTTAATGTTAATCATACAAGCTTGATGTTAAAGTATTGGATTTTGATTGTTTTATCTTTAATTTGATCATCTTCTAATCTATTGGTGTTTATGATGATGTTTCTAGTGATTGCAAATGAGTTGGAGTGAATTCAAGTTGGCCATGAACTAGGGTTTTGGCAAATAAGGTATGGTTTGGATTAATCTAGCTTTAAGCTTGGTTTATGTGTGTATTTGATTGAAAAGTGATCTATGTTGGATATGATTATGAAGTGAATTTAAGTGTTGTGATTTTGTATGATGTTGAGATGGACCAAAGCTTGTTTACATGCTTTTAATTAATGGTTTAAGTTGAGAATTTGTGTAAAAAAAAAAAAGGAGGGAAAAGTTAAAACAGTGAGGTTGGAAATTTCAGAAAAACAGAACAGAGTTCACGATTAAACTGGTGATGATTGGCCCATTGCAAAATTATGATTTTTGGTGGGTAGATAGCTCAGTGTGTTAGCTTTCAAATTCCTTTTGAATCGCCTTAATCTGATGTCTGTGGAAAATGTTATAGTCATTTTACCAAAACTCCACAGAATGGACCAAAACTATGTTCTAGCCTCATTTTGGGAATTCTATTGTGGGGATCAAGCTTGGTGTTCTAAATGAAAGAGTTTTTGGACTTTATAAGCTTTCTATATTGGGGTTTTGAGTCTCAATTAGAGGTCATATGATTAAGTTATGAGTTATTCTTTCTAACCCCTTGTTGTGTTCTTACTTTTCTTTTACTAAATTATTAGTTATGAAATAAATAATTTTGCTAACTATATGTTCCTACAAAGATAATTTTGCACAGAATCAGGGCCTAATCTATTATTCCTTCCACTTTTGTGCATAATATTATTCAGTGAGCTTACATTTAAAACATTCAAGTATGTTCATTACCTGTATCTTTAGAAATCAGCATGTACTTATCAAAATTATAATGTTTTGGTAAGTACATCAACGAATCAGTTTAATCAGTGATTTATCACATAATTAGTGACCCCATCAGTTATTAGTTATAGGGCATAGCCCTTCAGTTACCCACACGACTTCAGGCTAGGTTCCGATCAACTTGGCAGGTATACACCTATCTTCAGATCATAACAGTTACCAGGGGTTCACCATCAGATAATAATTGATAATGCAGTTTTATATTTATCTCATTCCCTGTTTTTAATTAAAAATGAATTACAATTCGGGCCTAACCAGCGTTTTTTTCCATGAACATTTAACAGTATAGGAATGCATATACTGAGCTTCGGCTCACAGTTTGAAATGTTTTCATATTTTGTTTTAGAAACGTATTCAGTGAATCGCCCTGAGGCGGACAGGACAGCTGAAGGTGATAAGTGAGCCGGAAACTCTACATAGAATAACAGTGTATTATCGTTGAGATGTTATAACACCATATTGTGATATATTTTGGTGTTAAGACTGTATATTTTATCAAAATTCTATATTTTAGTATAATACTTGAGATGTTTAAATGGTTTTGATATTAGCACAGTTTCTATATTTATCTAAATGATCTGATAGGTTGTGATGGTGTGAATGCCGTTGTTGATAAACATTGATTATTATGGATAAGTTCATCATGTACAAGCAAAGCCTTGTCCTTGTTGGATGGTGGTAATGCCTAATCATTTGGGATATCATTTCTTATTGGGAAAATTAATGAAAGAAATGCAAACAGTGATTTATGTACATTTTGGGCGTTACACCCGTCCCGAGGACTTGGCACAGCAGCAACTTGCAGAAATACTACTCTTAGCTTTTTTTCCTTTATTAATCCCCAAAAACTATGTATTCGTGATTTACAAGAAATAACCACGATGCCCATGAAGGTAATTCCACATCCAATGCTATCTTACATACCTTCTGCCCTAATAGGAGCTAAGGATCCATGGGCACGGCCTTAGGCCCGTTGGTAAACTTTTAGCTCCAACGGGGGCTAAGAGTCCATGAGCACAGCCTAAGGGTCGGTTGCTACACTTTTAGCCCCAATGGGGGCTAAGAGTCCATGAGCACGGCTTAAGGGCCGGTCGCTACAATTTTTGCCCAAATGAGGGCTAAGAGTCCATCAGCACGGCCTTAGGGCCTGTTGCTACGCTTTTAGCCCTAATAGAGGCTAAGAGTCCATGAGCACGGTCCTAGGGCCGATCGCTACACTTTTTGCCCCAATGGGGGCTGAAAGTTCATGAACATGGCCTGAGGGCCGATCGCTACACTTTTCATCCTAATGAGGGCTAAGAATCCACGAGCATAGCCTTAGGGCCGATCACTACACTTTTAGCCCCAATGGAGGCTAAGAGTCGATGAGCATGGCCTTAGGGACAGTCGTTGTACTTTTAGCCCTAGTGGGGGCTAAGAGTCTATGAGCATGGCCTAAGAGCCGGTCACTATACCCCTTACCCCAATGGGAACAAAGGGTCCTTGTGTACAAGATCAAGGGTTCCTACTACTTGTCATTTCACTTGGGGGCTACTATCCAATAGAGTGTAAGCAAAGTAGAGGCACACATGCAGAACATGAGCAAGTATAACAAAAGTAAAGCGAAACAACAAGTACAATAGACAGGTGATAAAGGTAGGAATTTCCTCGCAAAGGAAACATATTTTTCATTTCATCGAATAGGGGAGCACAAACACTAATTGAGGGCCGGTAGGCCAGAAAGGGAGACTATGACATAACAAAGCAAAAAATCAAAACCTAAAAGGGTTATACATCTGGCTTCCCATTGTCATCACTATCCCCGTTGACCATGGCTCCATGGCCTTCATCATCCGGGGTTCCAGCCTTGCCGTCCAGAGGCGTCATCTCCTCGTCCTCAAGGTTATCCCCCTTAACGAAAGGTGGATTGAACTCTACCTGTTTAGGGTCCTGACCTTCGGCTTCGGCCCGCTGACATTCCTCCCTATATTGGACGTAGGCCTCAAAGTAGCCTTCCACACGGAAAGCTGGGGCCCGGGTCACTAGGACCTTACAGAAGAACTCAACACTCTCCTCGCGACCCCGGTGATAGCCTTGCTACTTAGCCTTGGCCGCTTTCTCAGCTCCTGCAGCTGCCTCGGCCTTGACCTTGGGGAGCACCTTGTCCAACTTGTGCTGCAAGTATTTCTTCTCGGCCTCCAATGCTCCTTTCTCCTGCTTTATCTTCTCCCAGTAACATTTATACTTAGCCGCTGCATCCTTTGACTTATGGTGCTCAGACACGGCCTTTATCACCTAGGCGAGAGCCTATGATCTGATTCAAAGGAGTCAACATGGGAAAGGAACATAAAAGGCAGTGAATGTGGAATTAAGAAGAGAAGGAGAAGGAAGAGGGAATTCTACCTACCTCAGCAATAGCCACCTCCTCCTCAGTGAACTTAATGGCTCCGAAGAACCCGAGGGAGCTAGGTCCTAGGACTTGGTCAAGCCCTAAACCAACGCGTATTTGGTGGCTGGATCAGCCGCCAGCAAGTTCGTTAGGTGTGCCCAGGCTCCAGCTGAGCTTCTCCCACGACTTGAGAAACGACCTGCAGAGCCCTTCGGGCACTGGCTACCTCTAGAGGGCTCGGGGTCCAGCCACCAACCGAACTATGCCAGGACCGTTAAGGAGGGGACAACCCTTTGGTCCCCTGACCTTTATAAGGCCTGCGGCCGAAGGCCACAGCTCCATCCTGCCGGCTCTCAACCCGCAGACGTGTACGACAGCCCACCAGGGAAGGGTCACAGATGGTACTGCAGGCTTCTTCCCACACAATACCAAGAAGGGTGCCTGTTGTAGGGAGGATAGGTTACTCTAGTATTATAAACGGACTACAAGATAAGAAGATCGGGACATTCAAACACATACCTTCTTAGCCTGCGTATTCACGCGATTACGCCTCTCTTCCTTACGAGGGCGCTTGATCGCAGCCGCTATCTGCTCTAGAGTGGCCTGCTCGAAGGGCATCAGTTTCTCCTATGCTTGCTCTGCACGTGATAAAAAGGAGTCAGGTAAAAACCAGATAAAAAGGCCGCTAGAGATAGGGGTGTCAAGTACCCTTAGAAAAATTCTTAAGAATTAGGAGGCCCGTAGCGGCCAAGAAGAAGTCATTTTCAAAAGGTTTCAATTTAGACAGCCAGTTCAAAGGCTCCCTATCACTAGATCTACTCCGTTTCTTCTTAGGTTCCCACACTAATTCTATCACTTGGGCCATCAAAAAAGGACTAACTCCCCTATGCTTGGACAAAACATTGTCTGCAATGTGTGCACATAGTAGAAAAGGGAAGGGGAGTAACAAAAAGTAATCAGAAAGGCGATGGAGGAGGTGGATGGGGTGATTGGCCGTAAGAGATAGCCAATCACGCCAGGTCTCTAAACAAGCCTTATAGTCCTAGAAGTATTGAGTCTGGATAGCAAGCATTCCATGGAGCTCGTCGTGGCACTATTGGACAAAGTCACGAAGAGCGGCATTCTTAGAAGGAACACATGCTCAAAGGGATACTTGCTCCTCCTGGGTAAACCTAAGGCTGGCTTGAAGCTCAGCATAGTCAGTGGAGCGTGCTTGGGAGGAAAAACTAGTTCCAACTTGACTAAATTATCCTACCTTCTTGATACTCCTTTGTCTCTTGGTGGGTGCTATGGTTGTAAAAATGGAGGAAGAATTGAAATTAAAACCTAAAAAATAAAATTTAGGAAAGAAAAATGAAGAACTTAAGTGAAAAATAAGAGGAATTAGAGAGGGAAGAAGATGGTCATGGAGGATGGGTGAAGGTAAAATAAGGTTAAAGAAGAAATGGCCGAAAGAGGTGAAATTTTTGGGGAGAAAGAGAAATATTAAGCGAAAAGGTAAGGTTTTGAGTGAGAATGGAGTAAAAATGACAAAACAAATTGAGGGAGAAATGGAGGTTTAGTAATGGTGGGTTTACAGAGAGAAAGAGGGAGGTAGAGAGAGAGTGTAACAAGGTTAAAGATGATTTGGGGGAAAAGGAACGGTCACCGTGGTCAACACCCTTGCTGCGGCCCCTGGCAGATTACCACGGTCCATGGGTGTCACCACGGGTGAGCCGTGGTGTCTGCTGGATGCTCGGTTTCTTGGTTTTACCAGTTGGGCACCCCCACGGCCGTATTGAGTGGCTGCTTGGCCGTGGTCTTGAGATGCCTTCTTCTTTTCTCTTTTTACTTCGTCTTCGCTCTTCTTCCTCTCTCTTGCTTTTTATTATTATTTTTTTCTCCATTTTTTTCTCCTTTTTTTGTACTATGAAAAACGACAAGAAACAATGAAAATCAAAGCTAAGAAAAAGTGGCTTGGGTTGCCTCCCAAGAAGCGCTCTTTTAAGGTCAAGAGTTTGACCATACTTCTATACTTAGTCTGGATCGGTGAGTGTATGGACATCAGTTTGATCGCAAACCGTAAAATTGAACTTCTTCAAACGTAGGTACCTCCTTAAAAGCTTAGGTCAGAGGTCCTTCATTGTCATCAATTGATGTCATAGCGCACTATCAATGTACAAGACAGACCTCGTATGTAGTCCATTAGACTGGCCACTATCTCCTTGTTCAATCCCCAAATCAAAGTCTACCTCAAATCTTTCCATTGGGGGCAAAGAGAGAACAACGTGAGCAAACCTACAATAATCGCCCATAGCAGACTCGTTAGAAGCATGGGCCTCAACATTGGGTATGTTAGGCGGCATTGCAGCAACAAACTCCACCTTAACATACCCCTGGTTGGGGTCCTCAATAAAAATCCAATCAAAATTAGGAGGATGTTAACAATTCAAGATATCTTCCTTGCCAATCTCATGAGAAGGGGGAAATTCATCCAATAAGGAAGAATTACGAAAAACTGCTTTCTCCTCCACATGGCAAAACATAGGAGAAGACCCTTGTACTTCAAATATTATCCCCCCTTCTAACATGAATATGGCAACCTAATGAAGGGTCTACCTAGAATAATTTGGGCATCATCGATCTCGGTCATATTAGCAATGATAAAGTCTTCCAGTACCCAAATATCTCCTCTAATTTGCCTAGGGGTTGTGTTTCAAAACCATCTGCTAGTTGTAGTGAAAATGGTGCAGGTTGTAATGCCCCTAAGTGAAGCCTTTGAAACAATGAATGGGGCATTAAACTGACGCTTGCACCTAGGTCACATAAGGCTCTTTCAATTCTCACTTTTCCCACCACACAGGGGATACAAAAGCTACCTGGGTCAGAAAGTTTGGATGGAAAACATGTGGGGATCTCTAAACTTTCATGCTCTATAAATGTCGCAACCTTACCACAATCATTCCTCTCCTCACTTTTTACCATGTTTATTTCTCTACCCCCTTCAAATGGTGAGTCCTCAGGGTTAACAAGGTCCTCTGCCCGGTTCTTCAAGGTAACACAATTATAATACTCACGGGGGTTAGATTTTAGTTTATTCAGGAGTCTATCCGTGGGTGCAATGAAAGGGTAGCCTGTTGGGAAAATTGAGCTTCCAACGTCTTATTATGAGTTATAAGCACATCAACCTTAGAGGCTAATTGCTTCATATACTCATTTGTTTTTGTTGCGCGCTAAGCATACTTTCCATCATAGCCTCTAAATTAGACTTTTGGGGAGCTCATGGAGAGAAAGCTAGTCTTTGAAAATCAGGGGGTGACCTAGCATTCATTGGGGGCATAATAGGAGGGTTTAGATTAAACCCATATGAGAAATTAGGATGATTTCTCCAACCCGAATTATAGGTACTAGAGTAAGGGTCATTGGCCGGTCTCGGGTTAAAGTTTTGGACATAATTGACTTAACTAAAGTCTTCAGAAAAAGGACCCCCAACTTGACAAATCAAAGTTACATGTTCAACAGAACCACAAATTTAACATGGGGGGGGGCATTAGAATTCACAGCATTCACATTCATACAATCCAACCTTTGAGTCATAGCATCAACTTTAGCAGAAAGCAAAGTAAGTGCATCAACTTTAAGCTCACCTCCATCCCGTTTGGGTTGGCCTCATTTGGCGAACCATTGAAATTGTTAAGCGCCATCTCCTTAATCAAATTATAGGCCTCATCTTCAGTTTTATTCATCAAAGTTCCTCTTGCGGCTGCATTGATGGTGGATCTTATGGGTTGGCTTACCCCATTATAGAAAGCTTGAATAATCATCCATCTTTGAAGACCATGGTGAGGACATAGCCGCAGTAAATCCTTGAATCACTCCCGCGCCTCATAGAGTGTCTCATCATCCCTTTGAGTGAAGTTGGCGATGTGATTTCTTAAACTTGCCGTTTTGCACAATGGGAAGAAGGAAAGCTCTAGTAAGCTCATCCCATCTGGTGATCTATCCCAAAGGCAAAGAATGCAGCCATGCTCTCTCTTTATTCCTAACTGAAAAGGAATATAGTCACAGTCGGATGGCATTGGTGCAGACTCCGTTACGTTTCAATGTGTCACGCATCTCTAAAAACACTGAGAGGTGTAAGTTCGGGTCTTTTAAAGGGTGCCTCCAAACTAGGATTGTTGCACCATAGAAATGAGAGCCGGCTTGAGCTTAAAATTATTTGCGTCAACGTTAGGGTGAGCGATGCTTGAGGCGATGCCTTGGACTCCATGGTAACAAAGTTCCTGAGCATCCTTATTTGGTAACTTCTTGAAGTTCTTGTAGCCTCATGTCTTCATTCTTCAATCTTTTGCTTCTTCATCCTTAAATTGAGAGTCCTCTCCATCTCGGGATCAGGTTTGTATAGAAATGGACTCCATATAAATGGGGAAGATTCGTGCAAGCACAATCCCCAACACTATCAGCACAATTAAACAAGAAATAAGAAAGAAAGCAAAACGTAAGACACGTAGTCAATTTCATACGACTAACACAATAGTTAACAAATTGGTCCTTGGCAAAGGCGCCAAAAACTTGACACGTTTGCAAGCGCACAGGTCTCATTGTATAGATTAAAAGATCATCCTCAGGGACCAAAGTAATCTAATCAAGCCAAAGCCTATTGGAATTTGCTAAGCGATAAATCTTTTCAAATGGTCGATTTAAAAAAACTATTTAACTATTTGAAAATTCAACAATGGAAAAACATCTAAGAATTTGATTCATCAAGTAAAGAGTTGGATCATGGATTTAAGCATGCACTTTTTATAGGAGGAACGATTCAATGAATTGCAAATCGAATTGAATTTAATCTTTTCTTTTGAAATGAACTAAATTGCCTAAACAAATTCAACTAACACTCTTTTAAGTGCATTTGATCTTAGTTTAGGTTAAAGATCTGTGAATGCCCAACTAACACTCTTTCAAGTGCATTTGATCTTGGTTTAGGTTAAAGATCTGTGAATGCCAAGTCTCCTTTTAACAAGCAATTCTCCCTCGAGTTTGGCTAAATTAACTTCTGTCAAGACTATCGAGTAAAGAGTTTCACCGTTCGGTGCCTCACCCTACTCCCTAATATAAGCAAACAAAACTGGTCAATTTAACGCACAACATTCCAATTTCAAGATAGACATGAATCATTCCAAACATGAAATAAGTGCAAGAATTCAAGGATAAAAGATCCAACAATAATTCTACAGCTAACAAATCCCTAGATTAGATAAAACTACTCACTTATGTTTCTAACTTCAACTAAAACAAGAGTTTAAAAGAAAATTCAAAAGAAGGAAGGAAAACTTTACAATAATGACAACCTTTGAATTGTGCAACCATCTTCAAGCTTCCAAGAGCAAGTTTCTCCCTTCTAATCTCAACGAAAGACTACACTAAGACTAAACTAAACTAAAAAAATGTGAAAGTAGGACTATGGTTGATGAAGCAGATCTCTCTTTTCTACTCTCAAATATGCCCTTTTGGGCAGCCATCAAAGCAACCTCAGCCGCACAATAGAGAAAAATGAAGAGGCTAGCAGTCATCAGCTAACCACGGTCCGTGGCAGGCACCATGGTACGATCGTGGTCCTGGCTGGAACCGTATTTTTTGCTCTTCTCATACTCCACAGACATGTCTGAGGCATCCGTGGGGGGTCAACATATATTCAGATGAGGGTCAAATGCCGGGTCAAAATGGTCTAAAATTTGGCAAATGTCATCAAAGAACCATACCCAAGCATAAAACAAGAATAGGAGTATAAATTTCAACATTAAGCACACACTTCTCCGAAAAATGCAGCAAAATGACCCTAAAATAATACACACTTTTGGCAGTTATCACCAAGCATAATAGTAGAAATAGGGATATAAATCATATAATTAAGTGTATCATCTCGCAAAATAAATCCGAACACTCATCAAGTCCTATGCAAATATAACATCCATCAAGGGCCCTAAGGAGGAACTGTGTGTGGAATAGATTTAAGGAGTTACTGAAGAACTACTTTTATGCTATATCACTTTAGGAAGCCAAGGAGAATGAATTTATACAATTACAATATGGGAAGATGAATGTTCTAGAATATGCTTTAAAGTTTATGGAGCTCTCTCGCTTCACCTCTGCCTTTGTAGTAGATAAAAAGCTGAAGATGAATCATTTTATAGGAAGGCTTAAGCCCTTAAGGAAAGGGTGTTAGTGCGTCAATATATCTCCCATGAGGATATGCAGGACACATCTATCTATGTGGAGTGGGCGGCGAAGGATAAAAATGAGTTCTACAGTGAGCAGCAAATGATATATGCGTGTTGAGATGGAAATTGAATCAGTGGATGTTATTGTGGCATGTCATATGATTTTGAGTGTTTGAGAGTAGCGAATGCATATGATTGTTATACAGAAGCTTAAGGTTACTACCAAACAACAAAGATGCTAGAAAAAAAGCTCAAATTGGGGAGCGAAAGTAAACATCATTGTCTGACTAAAAACAAATATGAAATTCAATTTTCTAAGAGTGCCATTATAGAAAACGGTCTCTAACAGAGACCAAATATAAAACCAAGTCTCTATTTGAGACCGAAAGAAACGATCTCAAATGGAGACTCAGTACTTTCACCCCATTTGAGACCAAGATAATTCAGTCTTTAATAGAGACTAAAGTACAAGGTCTCTAAGTTGGTCTTTTGTGGAGACTGACATGGGATGGAGTCAAAAAAGTCCTATTCTAAAAAATTCCAACTCCAACAGAGTTAACATCTGTAGTCACTAAATTCAGTCTTAGCTTAGCACCAATTCCTTGAAATTCTGTGTCTAAATTTTGATTTTGACCAAGATTTTCACTATGAAGAGATTTTAGTCTCTATTTAGTCTCCTTGAACCCATGCATGGATTTCTTGAATTTACTCTATATTGGGATAACAAACGGATAAATATGAGGAAAGT
Organism: Carnegiea gigantea; assembly: GCA_029747015.1. Lineage (NCBI taxonomy): Eukaryota > Viridiplantae > Streptophyta > Magnoliopsida > Caryophyllales > Cactaceae > Carnegiea > Carnegiea gigantea. Next base: position 997,206 of record JAKOGI010000105.1, on the reverse strand, counting down.
CATGTAAATTTCTTCATCAAAATCAACATGCGAAAATACTTTGTCAATATTAAGCTGATAAAGAGACATGCCCTTCTTTACTATAGTGGCAAGAAGACCCCTAATGATGGTCATTTTGACCACAAAAGAGAGTTTCATTTGTCATCAACCCCCTCTTTTTATGTGAATCCTCTTATGATTAGTCTAGCCTTACATCCATCCACACTACCATCAGCCTTGCATTTGACTTTCTGAACCCATTTACAACTTTTAGCTTCTTATCTTGATGTAAAAATACCAAGTGCCAAGTATGGTTAGTTTTTAATGCATCAAATTCTCCACTAATTCCTTCTAGCAAGCAGACTATTGTGTATATTCTACATGGCTGCTATGTTTTGTCAACACCTCTATGTTCTTCACCAATTTTTGACTTTGAACAACAAGGACGTGTTAAGCAACCATGGTAGTAACTATACTGGGACAAACATAGTTATTTTGATCTAAATCACTCAATCTAACATTGCTGTAGATGTAATCAACTAAGTAACCGAGAACTTTATGTTCTCTTGTAGACCAATTGAGAGGAGGATATAAAGCGATAGGTTGATAAAATATGTTATTGTAAACAACATGATTAAAAGAAAAAAAATGGTGAAATCATCATTATGAGAGGATTGCCTTTTAAGTTCTAAATCATGCTAAATGGCACATCATGGAAAAATTTGGGTAAATGTATCTATAATAGACTGAAAATAATAAGCAAAATTTCTTCATAAAGCACAACATCTTTTGAAGAAAAAACATGATGTTTATCCAGGTTAAATAGATTGTAAGCCTGTTAGAACCTTAGCGGGAAATTTCCTGATAAGGAAGGCGGTTCTCAAAATATACTTCCACCAACACTTCATAGGAGGTCCTAACCCAACCACCAAACTTGTAATTATTTATAGGAAATGTTTATGTTTCTCCCCATAGTAGCATTCTGTTGTGGTATCTCTACACATCAGGTATGATGCAAGATACCTTTAAAGGAAAAAAAAACTATTTAGGTTCCCCATAAGTGCCTAACTTGACAGTCTGCACTTTAGCATTATATTGAGTAGTAGCCTTCTATATGAAAGCTTTGATTAATGAGAAGCATTAGTCTTAGTAGGAAATAAACAAGTCTAAATGGCTTTGCTATAATCATTAAATATAGTCAGAAAAGATACTAGCATCCATTATACATTTGAGTACAATAAGGTTCCTACACATCCTTTAGAAGCTTGATTCAACCTATATGACTAAGCACTCAAAGATATAGAAGTAGTAAGAAAATATGTTGTGGCTTTCACTTCAATTTGTCTTTGCTGCTGAATCAGCATAAAGTATCTTTGACTGAGTGAAGGTAAGGGATTCATCAATTTGATTACCACTAAGCACATCATATTTACCATTTAGTGCCATGATGCATTATGTAAGCCTCTGATTTTGTTCTCTCGGTAACATTTTCTTAGTACAATGGAAAACACGCATGCGAACATCGTCTAGACCATTAATCCTATCCCATGGAGTCTTCATCTTAGTAAAGTGGCTACATCACTTGTTCCCTGCCTAATAAAGCAAATATTTTTCAAAAAGGAGTAACTTTGTATCATTAGCCTTTGCATATCTTTCCTCCCCCTGAGTTAACATATCTCCAGTAATATTTACATATATGATGTGGCTTGAAATTTACTTTATAAGCACATTAAGAATCTAGGATATCAATATATGAGTGCATTTGGAACATTTTTTCAAATCTAGTGATGTCAATGTTGGTCATGGAGGACATCCATCACTGAAAAACAATTTGCTCTACATTGACAGATAAATCATCATGTTTTTTTTTTGAACCAAAGTGAGTTCCATAAAAAATTGAGAAATTAAGAATGCACCTAGATGATAGGTAAAATAGAGAAAATAGGCCCACGCGATCTTCTTTTTACTCATGCTATCTTCAATCTTATTTTTGTCTTTGTCTATTGCGATCGAAGAACAAATCTCTAAACTTATAGGATTCAATCAGAACTTAAGTGAAAAATAAACAAATCACAAAATGAGATTTTTGAATTGAATGATTTTGAGCTATGTTGATTGATGAAATGAGTCAATCAACAAAAAGAAAAAACAAATTATGTTGTGTAACGTTGAAAGCTAGATCAATTGATGAAGAAAATAGTTCATAAAAAATGAAGAAAAGTAATGTTTACCATATAATATATCATCTTTGTAAGCTCTAATACCATACTAAAGTCGATGAAACAACAAAGAAATCTTAGAGAAAATTTAAATTTCACTCTCCAGAAATTGAGAGATGAGTTATGCAATTTATGATAATTATGATAACTATAGAGAGAGACTAACTAAATTCAGATATAGGTTGTACAAAGAGAAAAAGGAATCAAAGCACAGTTTGTCTTCTAACAATCAATGCTAAGGTGTCCTAACTGACTCGACAAGCCAACTACTAACCAACTCCAACGTAGAATTCATGTTAAGAAAGGAGAAAATGTTTATGTTTGTTACCAGAAGTCCAATGTGCAATTTTAAGATTTTCCCTTGTTTTTAAATTGTATGAGGCGATGGAAAATTCTCTTCATATTAATCTCTGATTCATGTCCATCACAAGCAGAAGAAGAAGAAAAAAAATAGTATTGTCATTTTCAAATCACTAGATTTAACTACAAAGTTTCTTCATACTCGTCGCTCCATATCTCCTCCATTATCTTGTTGTCTTACTCACTTTTGGGTGCATTTTGTAATGAATTTCAATAGCATGTTTTTTAAACTAGGCATTTAAGAAATTGAGATTTTTGATTAAGTTTCAAACCTTTTCATTTCTTTCAATTGTTGCATCTAGGTTTCAATGTGAGACAAAATGGTTAGCTCCTAAGCAATACTGGGAAACCCCTAGGGGTTGGGAAGTAATAAAAGATTAGGGTTTATATTTTCCTATTTTAATTTCTTTTATTTTTTTAAAAAATTATTTTGGTAGTCAAAATGATTAAAAAATGGCTAAAACTTATTACTTAGGGCTGTTATGACCATTGATGGCATTACTGACCAAATAATGAACATCAGTGGCATACTTGACCGAAGTAAAGACTCACTAGCATTTCATTGTATGCTAAGAATTCCTATAGCTTGTATAAAAGCAGCTACAGCTAGCAGAACTCGTTCTAGTGGTGTAGCCTACATTCCATACGTCGTTCTAACACCTTTGTCCCTGTTGATAGAAAACATGCATTAGACCCTGATGATGTCATATTCGCATGGATTTTATTAGTATTTGGGAGTCATTTTGGGGGTATTAATATGCTGAATTGTATTATTTATACCTTTATTTCTACTATCATGCATAGCTTCACCTAGGTCAATACGACAGCCTAGAAGGTTCTAGGAGAAGCAGCTGAACAAAAGAGGAGAACCAGCCTAACCAGTGGCCACCATGGTCTTTCACTCGGGTCATCATGTTTTCTTGTGGCTATTCGACTTCCAAGTAGTTTCTACACTTGGCTGCCGCATTTTTGCAAGAAAATGGCTATCTTTAGCCTTATTTAATCCCCCTCATTCCATTTTCTCTCTTCAATTTCATCAATTAGATTAGAATTTAGTTTGTATTAGAGGAAAAGTGAGTTAAATGAAGTGAAGATTTGCAAGAATTCTATAGTTGGTTTGCAAACGATGGTTCAAGCGCGATCTTGGCTGAGCATTTCTTTTCTCTACTCTTCTCTTCTCTTCTCTTCTCTTCTCTTCTCTTCTCTTCTCTCATTTTAGATTTATGTTTTGCAGTCTTGATTTTGATACTGTTGTTTTGATTTTGGATTTATGCAAATACTAGTTAAGTTCTTGATTTGCTGTTTATCTTTTGAGTATTTTGGAATCATCGGATTGTTTTATCGAATCTTAGATGTTCATTGTCTTGTAAGAAATTTGATCACTTTATTGCATGTCTTGGATATTGAGTGAAGAATTAAACGGTGAAATTCAATACTAGAACCCTAGGCTTTGACTTATGGAGTCTTGAGAAAGTCACATCAATTAAGAAACCATGAATTTTATAATCATATGCCTAATGAAGCTAAACAAATCGAAAGCCCTTGACAAATGGTAATGGGTTAGATTTCGGTGTTTTACTTCACCCTTGAAGAGGGTTATGACACTTCAATTATCGATTTTAAAACAACCAATTAAGGAAGAAGACCTTGATCGATATATGAATTGAGAGATTGTATATTTTGTATAATTTCTTGATTATTTATCCATTAAATTAGATAATACATTAGTTTAGTTTCAATCTCCAATTTTGACTCGCTTAGCCTATCTTAAGTGGATAAAGCGCAATAGATCAAGTTTTTAATTCGCATCTATCAGCATGCATGCCCTGAGCAAATTCTTCCCTCTTGTCTTTTCTTTTCTCTTAAGTTAATCATTTAGTAGTAATTAGATGTTAAATTTCATCATGTTGTAGTAGATATTAGATTTTTTAATCTTGCAAACTAATTAATGTATTTGCTTTAAATATTTGCACTTCAATCGTGCGATTTATGTTGCTTTTATGTTTAATATGATTTTAGAGCTTTGATTTGTAAAAATGTTGATTGGCCATTTTCTTGCTTGATTTTAGATGTTGGATGAAGTAATGAACGGTGAAACTTGGCATTGGAGGACTAAAAGTGGACTTGTATGTGTGAATTCTTGAGAAAGATTCACCATTTGAGAGGACATGAGAGACAATCCTTTTCCTAATGAGTCTCTAGGTTGAAAATCACGAGAGTAAGGGATTGATCGATACTAGGCATTTCACTATAACTTGAAAGAGAGTAGTGAGACTTTGATTATCATGCTTTAAGCTCAATTGGGTTAGATTAATCGATGTGCAATCTGCTGGATTGATTTATCATGTGGTGGAGCATATTCCTAAATGTTTATTCTTATTTAAATTAGATCTATATATTTTCTTATCAATTCCTAGTTTTGATGTGCTTAGCCTATCTAGGGGATAAAGCCTGGTAGATCAATCTAGTCTTTATGGGGGATGACAACGCTTTGCTACAATGCCACCGTGTAGTTGCGGCCTTATCAAGCTTTTGGCACCATTACCGGGGACTAGTATCAAATATTGAGTTTTTCCCCGATAGGCTCGACTGAGCATTTTAGATTTCTTGGGGAAAAAAAAGAAAAAAATTTGAAAATTAAAAAAATAAAAAATTTGAGAAAAAAAACAATGACAACTTTTCATTTTTCCCAATTTAAGCATGAATTAATTTGGAGGTATTTTAAGCGTTTTGCATGCTTTTCTTGCTCAATGTGGTTATTATGTGGGTGAATGAAAAATTTTAGACACTGTTGTTGAGGGTGTGAATCGTGCAACCCATGCTCGTTTAGAGTTTTAAGGCTTTCTTGCTAAAAAAGTTGATGAGGCATGGTATTTGCTTGAGTGGATTGCTTGAGATTCATTCGAATTTGGGAAGGCTAGTTGTGTTTTTAGATTTTTATTCTTTGATCCTTGTGCATTTTATGCTAGAACTTATTATCCTCCTTTTTGGTGAGACTTATATAATTCTTCTGACCATGATCTAAATACATGTCCTTATTATGCATGCTATGATCAACCTTACTTTGCATCACCAGTGGACAATACTAATGTTATCTTGACCTTACCTCATTCATCCTTCCCTTTAGCTCAGTGCACGGGGCTTGAGATGGGTGAGCCTTTTGGGCTTGTTGCCAGGTTTAGTGTTGCTGATGCACGTTTTGAGTTGAAAGAATCTTTAGATAAGGTGTATGATCTAGATGAGACTACTTTGGAGGGGTTACGTGATGTATTTCTGCACTAGCTATGGTTTTGATAATATTGTTCGCCCCAATCCCCTTGATCATTTCCATGTTTTCCCTCATTGTCGATTACCCTCTCCCTTCACTAAATATTATATTGATATGCCCATTGGTAATTCTATGATTTGTTGCGCTACTATAGATTTGGGCTATAAGGACAACTGTATACTTGGTGGGAATGCTGATGATTATGTGTCCCTAGATTATTTTAGAGGGTGTAATCCTTCGATTGACCCTTACTGTGTACGCCTAGAGGATTTGCCTAGGAAAGTCATGTGGACTACATTCTTTAATCCTTCCTATGATTTTCCTAAGGCCTTTGCTGAGGTTAAGAGGATACAAATACTCTTAGCTATGATTTTGGTTATTGCTTCTTCCCTTGTGTTTCCTAAATTGTGCTCTCGGGATTTTGATAAGCTCCGGCACGTTTTGATGATATATGATTTGGTGGGTCGTGTCTTGAAGTTATGATGGAGTGGTTGATGCTCCATTTGCTCTATTTGCGAGAAGGCCTTAGCTTATTTGTATTCAACACCTAGCCTGGTGAGATTGTTATGTTTTGTTCCCGTTCCCTTCTCTTACTTTCTTTACTTTAAATAATAATGCTTTATCCAAGCATGGGGGAAGAACAGTTTCATGGTTTCCATTTCGTTTTTTTAGTTTGCATACTTTTTAGAGCATATAGCGATAGGTTTTGTTTTGTTTGCCCTAGTGTGTTGCATTTAGTTGCATTTTAGGTGTGCATTTCTAGGTGCATGGGGGATTGGTGTGGATTGGTTTGAGATAACCTCCAATGATGATTCTTTGGGCATGATGGTCTTCATGAGCTTGAGTGACTTTTTATGTATAATCCCTTTTTGGTGTGAAATTTGTGAAGCTTTTGTAAATATTTCCTGTTTCAACCCTTTTCTAGATTGAGAACTTTGTTATCCCTTAGAGTCTTTAGCACTAATGTTTATACGTATAGTCATTTTATAAGCTGATTGAGACTTTGGTAGATATCCTGTGAGACTTTGAGCCTTATTTCGACTAATCATTATATTTAGTCTCATGCTTTTTCATGTGTGTGATTCTTCCACATTGCATCTCTAGACCTTACTTAAACTCTTGTTCAAAACTACATTAGTATGTGCATAGTTGATGATATCATAGAGACATTCTTTCTTTGGTCACTTTAGCCACATAGCCGAATGGGCTAGCCTTTGCGTTATATGTTTGTTTTCCTTTGCTAGCCCTTTTGAGCTTATATTCGACTTTTAGTTTGTTATGATCCTTTTATATTAACCCTTGGCCAAATACATAGTCCTACCTTTAAGCCAAGTCTATTGAGCATCACTTCATCTATGTGGTCGGTGGTTTTGGGGATATTTCAGTTTAAGGTAGCTTTGGTATGGTTTGTTGAGGGATTGATGATATTGAGCATTTACTTTTGTTCAGCTCTTATTTCGATTGTGTACATCCATCTAAGGTTTGGTGTTAATAATTGGTGGTCCCATGCTTTTCAGTGATTGAAATTTATATTTCCTTTTCCAATACAAGGAAAAAAAAGTAGAAGAAAGAGAAAAATCATGTGAAAAAAGCAAAAAAAAAGAAGAAAAAGAAAACAAAAACAAAGGAGAAAGTAAATAAGTGATTGGCATTGGGCATTTAGATAGCTTGAGTTCCTTCGTTGTTAACTCATTTCCTATTTCATTCGCAGGGCATGTTCAATGAATTTTTGCGGTTTGGAGAGTTGATAAATTTCATAGTTGCTTGGTGGTTTGTTAGTTGCTCTCTAGTCATTTGGCAACATAACTCCACATTGCCCAAAGTTTTTAGTTCACTCCTTTCCTTTATTCCATTTTAGCCCATGTTACAACCCAATTGAAGTCTTCTTGATTATTATGTGTTGATTGTATTTAGTGGTAGAGAATTTGAGAGTCTTGTCAAGCATATGGCAGATTGCGTCTTTAAAATGAGTCTTAAGTGAACCCATGCTATATTTTAGGCGCATGAGTGGGAGTGATTCACATTTCCCAAAAGTGGGGCTCTACTAGTCTATTTAGCTCTACAATTCCTTGTACTTGCATGGAGGCTTTGTGATTCTTTGGGGGTGATCACCTTTGTTAACGAACTTATGGTTTCGTACTTTTTCGAAAACCTTCTTCTCCTTCTAACATTGATAACGAATTTGTCGTCTTGTACTTTTTTGAAAACCTTCTTTTGCTTCTAACATTGATAACGAACTTGTGGCCTCATACTTTTTCAAAAACCTTCTCCTCCTTCTAACTTTGAAATGCCTTTATGCTAGTTGGGGTTACAATTGATTGCTATTCTTGCCTGTGATGTGCTATGACTTGCGTACTTTAAATAGGTCGTTGTGTTTTTGAGTCCTAGATACATCTCCCCTTGTTAGATTTATCTAGTGTTTGCTTGAGGATAGACAAGGGTTTAGGCATGGGGGAATGATGATGTCATATTTTCTTGAATTTTATGAGTGTTTGGGAGTGATTTTAGGCGTTAATATGCTTAATTGTATTATTTATGCCCCTATTTACACTTAGTTTCGCATGTTTTGAGAGATCTTTGTAATTTTGACTTTGTGAGCCAAGTTATGTGAATAGGATGAAGATTTCTAAGGCCTTGTGGATCAAAGAAGATAGCAAAAAAGGTCCAAAGACACCCAATACGTACGAAACGTGGTCAATACCATGGCCTAGAATGTTCTAGAAGAAGCAGCTAAATAAAAGAGGAGAACTAGGGTGACCAGTGGACACCATGGTCTGTTATGGTAGTTCCCACAGTCCGTGACGGCCCCCTTTCCCCTGGGTTGTTATGTTTGCTCTCGGCTGTTTGACTTCCAAGCGGTTTTTACACTTGGTTGCGGCATTTTTGCGAGAAAATAGGGTTGTTTTCATCCTCATTTCATCCCCATCATTGCATTTCCTCTCCTCAATTTCATCAATTAGATTAGAATTTAGTTTAGATTAGAGGAAGAGTGAGTGAATTGAAGTGAACATTTGTAAAGATTCCATGTCGGGTTTGCAAATGGCAGTTGAAGCACGATCTTAGTTGAGCATTTCTCTTCTCTTCTCTTCTCTTCTCGTCTCTTTTCTCATTTTAGATTTATGTTTTGTAATTTTAATTTTGATTTCATTGTTTTGATGTTGGATTTATGCAAATACTAGTCAAGTTCTTGATTTCCTGTTCATCTTTTTGCATATTTTGGAATTGTTGAATTGTTTTATTGAATTTTAGATGTTTATTGTCTTGTAAGAAATTTGATTACTTTCTTACATGTTTTGGACATTGAGTGGAGAACTTAAAGGTGAAATTTGATACTAGAACCCGGGGGTTTGACTTGGTTGTATGGGGTCCTGAAAAAGTCACACTAATTAAGAAACACGAATTTGATTATCGTATGATCAATGAACCCAAACAAATCAAGAGCCCTTGAGAAACAGTAATTAGTTAGATTTAAGTATTTCACTTCACCCTAAAAAAGGGTTGTGATACTTCGATTGTTGGTTTCAAAACAACCAATTAAGGAAGAAGACCTGGATTGATACATGAATTGAGAGATTACTTGTTTTGTATAACATTGATTATTTACCTATTAGATTAGATAATAGATTAGTTTAGTTTGAATCTCAAATTTTGATTCGCTTAACGTATCTTAAGGGGATAAAGCCCAGCAGTTTAAGTTTTTGATTCGTATCTACAAGCACGCATTGACTGAGCAAATTCTTCTCTCTTCTCTCCTCTTTTCTCTTAAGTTTATCATTTACTAGTAATTAGATGTTAAATTTCGTTATGTTGTAGTAGATTTTCAAATCTGTGATTTTGTGAGCCGATTAATGTGTTCGCTTTGAGTATTGCACTTTAATCATTGACTTTATGTCGTTTTTATACTTAATGCAATTTTAGAGCTTTGATTTGCAAGCATCTTGATCGGCCATCTTCTTACTTGACTTTGGATGTTGGGTGAAGCAATGAAAGGTAAAAGTTGGCATTGGTGAACTAAAATTGGAGTTGTATATGTGAATTCATAAGAAAGATTCGCTACTTGAGAGGGCATGAGAGATAATCCTTTTCCGAATGAGTCTAGACTGATTGGAAATCATGAGAATAGGGGGTTGATTGACAGTAGGCATTTCGTTATAAATTGAAAGAGAGTAGTGGTACTTCGATTATTGTCCTTTAAATTGAGTTGGCTTAGATTGATTGACGTGGAACATGCTTGATTGATTTATTATGTGGTGGAGCATATTCCTAAATGTTTATTCTCATTCAAATTAGATCTAGATGTTTTCTTTTTAATTCTGGGTTTGATGTGCTTAGCCTATCTAGGGGATAAAGCCTGGTAGATCAATCTAGTCCTTGTAGGAGACGAACTCGCTTTGCTACAACGCCACTATGCGCTTGCGGTCCTATCAAGTTTTTAACACCGATGCCGGAGACTAGTGTTTAATATTGGGTTTTCCTAATGGGTGTGACTGAGCATCTTTGTTTTCTTTGGGGAAAAAAGTGCCCAAAAACAACCTAAAACTAAAAAAATAAAAAATTTAAGGAAAAAATGATGGCAATTTTTCATTTTCCCAATTCGAGCATGAATTATTTTGGAGGTATTTTAAGCGTTTGCATGCTTTTCTTACTCCATACGGGTTTGAATAGTGAAACCTGTGCACTTTTAGAACTTTGGGGTTCTCTTGCTAAAAAGGTTGATGAGGCATAGTATTTGCCTGAGTGGATTGCTTGGGATTCATTTGAGTTTGAGAAAGCTAATTGTGTTTCTAGATTTTCATTCTTTGATCCTTATACATTTTATGCTATAACTTATTATGCCTTTTTTTTTTGTGCGATTTGTGTAATTCTTCTGTCCATGATCTAAATTTGTGTCCTTATTATACATGCCATGATGAACCTTATGTTGCAACATCAGTGTATAATACTGATGTTGTCCTGACCTTACTTAATTCATCATTCCCTTTAGCTTAGTGCGAGGCTCGAGATGGGTGAGCCCTTAGGGGTTGTTACTAGGTTTAATGTTATTGATGCATGTTTTAAGTTGGAAGATACTTTAGATGAGGTGTATTATCCAAATGAGACTCCTTTGGAGGGGTCACGTGATGTATTTATGCATGAGGAGTCTCTTAGCCTTGGTTTTGATAATATTGTTCTCCCAATGCCCTTGATCATTCCCATGTTTCCCCTCGTTGTTGATTACGCTCTTCTTTCCTATATATTGTATTGATACGCCCATTTGTAATCCTATGATTTGTGATACTACTATAGATTTGGGCTATGAGGATATATATAGCATACTTGGTGGGAGTGCTGATGATTAGGTATCCCTAGGTTACTTTAGAGGGTGTGATCCTCCTATTGACCCTTATTGTGTACACTTAGATGACTTACCTAGAAAAGTTATGTGAACTATATTCTTTAGTCCTTCCTATGATTTTCCTAAGGCCTTTGTTAAGGTTAAGAGGATACTTATACTATTAGGTGAGATTTTGGTTATTGCCTCTTACCTTGTGTTTTCTAAATTATGGTCCGAGGAGTTTGATAAGCTCCTGCGTGTTTTAACAACATCTACTTCGGTGGGTCATGTCTTGAAGTAATGATGGAGTGGCTGATGCTCCATTTGCCCTGTTTGCGAGACGACCTTAGCTTAGGTGTACTCAGCACCTAATCTGGTGAGATTGTTATGTTTTGTTCCCTTTTGCTTCTCTTACTTTCCTTGCATTGAATAATAATGCTTTATCTAAGCCTAGGGTAGGGTAGTTTCACGTTTTCCACTTTGTTTTTTTTTTTAATAGTTTGCATACTTGTTAGAGCATATAGTGTTATGTTTGGTTTTGTTTGCATTAGTGTGTTGCGTTTAGTTGTGTTTTAGGTGTGCATTTCTAGGTGCATGGACGGATGGTGTGGATTAGCTTGAGATTAACTCTAAT
>JAKOGI010000105.1:932932-980432 GCA_029747015.1 Carnegiea gigantea | reverse complement strand
ATTTCTTTTGGGGTCATTTTTGTCTCTTAAATTGCATAATGTTAAGTTTATACTAGGTTCTAACCTATTCATGTATCTTAAGGCAATTGTTTATTGATACTGATTACTAATTTGCTATCTCAAATATATATTAGATCTCGTACGCTAATATGATGTTATGTAATTAGGTTTAAAATTATAATTATTTAAATTGAATAATTTATGCTAGAAACTGGACAACTGCAAATGAGGGTTGGCCTAGATGAAGAACCTGTACTAAAGCTTGCTAGGTTCATTAAGGGGTCACCTCCTAGCATTGCTAGTAAGGTAGATTTGCAACCTTACTTGTGCTTTAATGATGTGTGCCACCCAACTATTAAAGTGGAGGAGTAACTTAAGGGTAGGAAATTCCTGTATAGCACCCTATAAAAAGCCCCTCCACTTACATTGAATCTGAAACCCCACCCCTACAAGTCAAAGCTCTTGATAAGCCAAGGGGATTACTAGAGAACCACTTAAGAGGTTGGAACGAAAGAAATTTTTTAAGTGCCATGGTTTTGGAAATTTTCAAGCCAATTGTCCTAATAAAAATACCCTTACCATCAAGGAGGTATAAGAGATTCGGGCCATTGACGAAGAATCAAGTGATGAAGATGATGAAAAATGATGGCTCTACCTTAGTGACCCTTAACGTTAAAGACTCGTTATTGATCAACAGGTCCCTACACACCACAAAGGTTCCTTATGAAGATAACCAAACAGAACAAATCTTAAACTCTAGGTTCACCATTAGAGGCAAGGTCTGTGGCTTAAATCATAGATGGTGGAAGTTGCACCAATGTGGCCTCTAAGACACTTATCGATAAGCTACAAATTCCCACTAAGGAGCATTGTACTCTATACTCTCTTCAATGGTTAGGACCGAACGATGAGGTAATTGCTTCAAGACAAGCTCTTGTTTCATTCTCAATTGGTCCTTATTGTGCTGAAGTATTGTGTAATGTCCTTCATATGAATGGATGTCACTTATTAGTTGATAGGCCTTCATTGTATGTTAATCATGTGATCTAGGATGGGTATGCTAACACTTATTTCCTCAAGCACATTAGAAAAAGCCTCCTATTGGATCCTTTACCCCCTCCTGAATCTCATAATGCTAAAATGGCGAAGGGAAGTAAGAAAACCCCCACAAGCGTGAAACACGGGGGGGAGTGTACCACTAGTAAGAGCAAGCCTTGAATTTCCTTACTAATAGTGAAGCTAAACACAAATAAGGTAGTGAAACCTTTACCTTTATAGCTCACTAAGAGTTTGAGGATGAAATCCCAAAAGAAACCGTCCCTAAGGTCCCATTGTGCATCACAATGGTGTTATAGAAGATAAGGGTGATCAAACCACAAGTGACATCTCTCTTGAATGTGAATAGTTGGAGTTAGCTTGTGATAAGTATGTTAAGATTTTTAATGAGCTCACGAGACCTAGTAGAGATATTCATTATTCTAATGTTCTCTCTAAGATCTTCAACAACTCCTACGCATTCAAAAAGAGGGGGGCCCTTAGTACCTTGGGCAATTTCAAACCCAAGGGTGGTAAACGACATGAAAGGTTGATGTTAATGGATTTCAATCCCAAGGATTTGAGGACAAATCCTACTTAAGTGGGGGTGGTTAATACATGTTGAGTTTACTTGACCTTGCACCGGGGCACAAATTTGGTCTCATTTATCCCAATAGTCACTTGTCACCCAATTCTAGCCCATAAGCCCACTTTATCATGGTGTTTTAGCTAGCAAATGGGTCGAAAATTAATGGTCTATGACTTATTAGAAAGGTAAATGAGTCTATTATATGTGAATATTTTCAGTAGATGTTTACGTCTGAATTTCCTAAAGTGGTGAAAACTCCGTTACTGCAGTGTTGGTTTTTACCTGGCAAACTTCCTGAATTTGGGTTAAGTTTGGATTGCACCTAACAAAACTCAGTTGATGCAAGCCCAAGCTTAGTGTTTTCCTAAAATGTTTACTTTAGTCTTTTGTGCCAAAATTTGGCATTGGATTTCAAATTTTGGAGAAATGGCACAAATATGTGTAGTGTACACAAATTTTTAGTTTTGGAGCAATTTGGAATTTGACCTTAATTGAGGTGGCTACTGCTGTGATCCTGAAAATTAATGAGCATGGGATGATTCTATACTCATCAAGAAAGATTCGTGAAGTGGTGGGACATTCATTAATGGAGTAGAGTCGCTTGAAAGCTCTCTAGAAACTGGAGGATGAATCCTTGAAAATACAACTCACCTCAGTTGTAATTATCCTAGTAATTTGATTTATTTTCCTAAGATAATTTGTAATCCACCTATTAGTACACTTGCACCACTATTGTAACAGCTAATTCCCCTCATTTTTGGCATTTCAAGGCATAATACCTCCTTGTAAACTAAGCTTTAGTTGAATTATAAATTGAATGGCAATTGACTGTTTTCTCTCACTAAAATCTCCACATCTTTATCTCTCTAACTGAGAGTGCTGAGTAGAGTATTTCCTTCAGGATTCTTCTTTGGTGGTTAAGAGCCTTTAAAAGATGAATTTAGTGGAAGGTTTGAGTCTTTCCTTTAGAGTTCTTCTTTGGTGGCTATGAGCCTTTAATAGAGGAACTTGGTAGGATGTGTTTTATATATATTTTGGGTCTTACGATCGTTTAAATTCACAATCTTATTGATTGTTTGAGATTGAATCCAAAAGAAACATCCTTTGGTGTTGACTATGATCTTGGGAGTCTGAGAAATCCAATTCCTCAACAAGTTGGTATTAGGGCAAGTCCTTCCGCATCAAATTATAACAGAGCAAGGCCTTCAGCATCAACAGGTGTGCCATGCCTAGCCCATATGCTATTTGCTGGTTTGGCACGGCAGGAAAACGTTGGCATGCCTGGTACTCTATTTTTAGCATGCCCACCACTTCTAGGCTTCTAAGTAGGGTGCAAATTGCTCCAATTTTGAACTTCTTTATTTTTAACCTGCCAAACATGAAACGTTAATAAATCACTACATCAAGAGTTATTTGTGGCAAAAATCAAGCGCAAGAGATGGTAAAACCATATATATATATATATATATATATATATATATATATATATGTGTGTGTGTGTGTGTGTGTGTGTATGTGTGTGTGTGTGTGTGTGTGTGTGTGTGTATGTATATACACACACACACACGTGCACTCTCTCTCTCTCTCTCTCTCTAATAGGGCCGTAAGCGCACGGTGGTATAGCAGCAAATCAAGGTCGTCTCCCATAAGGAGTAGGTTGATCTATTAGACTTTATCCCCTAAATAGGCTAAGCAAATCAAAGCTGAGAATTGATAAGAAAACATCTAGATCTAATTTGAATGAGAATAAATATTTAGAAGCATGCTTGGCCGCATGATAAATCACCAAAGCATATTGCACATCAATCAATCTAAGCCAACTCAGTTTAAAGGACGTCAATCAAAGTGTCACTAGTCTCTTTAAAGTTATATGGAAATGCTTAGCATTAATCAATCCCCTACTTTCGTAGTTTTCAATCAATTTAGACTTACTAGGAGCTGGATTATCTCTCGTGTCCTATCGAATGGCGAATCTTTCTTAAGAATTCACGCATACAAGTCTGACTTTAGTTTTTAAGTGCCAAGTTTCGCCTTTCAGTACTTCACCCTGCATCCAAAATCAAACAAGAAGATGGCCAACCAACATGCTAGCAAATCGAAGCTCTAAAATTAAATTAAACATGAAAACAACTTAAATCGAACGATTGAAGTGCAAATACTCAAAGCAAATGCATCAATTTATTCACAAAATCCCAAATCCATAAATCTACTATAATTGCTGCCAAATGATAAATATAAGAGAAAAGAGAAGAGAACATAAAAGAATTTTACTTAGCCAAAAGCATGCTTCAATTTGTCAATTACAAACTTGATCCGCTTCCCTGCCAATCCTCCTCTTCAACTTGCTCTCAACTATCTCTAATCTAAAATCTAAGTAATGGAACAATGCAGAAAGGGGTGGAATGAGTATGCTAAGGAAATAGTTAAAACCAGCTTTTATCGCATATACGAAGGCTGCAAACTTCCCAAAATGCATAGAACACGAATAGGCGCAAAGAAAGTAGCGTACTGGGGGGGAACAGGGACCACTGCAGACCGACTGTGGGGATCACCACGATAGGCCGTGGTGCTCTCTATCAGGTCTGTTCTCACTTGATTCATCTGTTGGTTCTTCTTGGAACCTCTTGAACTGTAGTACTGGCTACAGTACTTCCGCGTTGGGTATCTTTGGGCCTCTTTTGCTATTTTCTTTGATCTACAAGGGCTTAAAAATCTTCATTTACTCTCATAAATTGACTCAGAAAGTTAAAATCTGCAAAAACTCTCCAAACAAGCCAAAATAAGCGTAACAGTAGAAATAAGGACATAAATCATACAATTAAGCACACCAACGCCCTAAAATGACTCACAAGCACTTATAAAATCCTATACAAATATGACATTCATCACCCACCCATACACACATGTGCGCACACATGCAAACGCACGCTCGTGTACAGATATACACACGCACACATACACACATACACACGCACACACACATATATATAGGACATTAGGTTGTCTAGCTTTCATTGTTACTTCACATAAGGAACATGACAAATTCAGGCAAAGGGGCACACCCTCTGCTATTTTTGGGGTACTTAACAACACAAAAAGGTACAAATTGTTGGACTTGAAAACTGACAATTATCATTTTTAGGGATGTTAAGTTTGAGGAACATATATTTCCTTTCAATAGGAAAAGTGGTCAAGCATATATGTAGCCTTCCCCCTTAAACATGGCTCCAACCGTAATATTATAGTAAGATCCTGCCATTATTTCAACCGCTATAAGTGACAACGAGACTCGAACTATCCCAAATATCTCATCATCCTCTCAGCACGATACTTAGCATGAGACGTGCCCAAACCTTAATACTATACATTAACTAAGGTTCTAATCATTATCAATCAATTGTGACTTCTGCACCTATTATTAAGGTGAGAAGAACCTCCAGGACTACAGAGACACCTTAGTGGATGCATGATTATGTCATTGCAATGGTAAAGTCCTGTCACACTCACAAAGTTTTATATTCGGCAAAAATCACATTATTTACACCCACCTTAAACCCAAGTTCTAAGCTTTCCTATTAGCTTTGGACAAATAGTAAGATCTTAATAGTTTTGAAGAAGTAATACAACACTAGAATTGGTGTGATGCTGTGAATGTAGTATTACAAGCCCTTGCGAGAAATGTTACTTGGAGTCTCACTTAATTACCAAAAGGAAAAAAGCCATAGGATGCAAATGGCTCTATCAAAATAATGTACAAGTCTGATAGCATCATTAATATATACAAAGTAAGACGTGTTAGTCAAGGGTGCAGACAACAAAAGGGCATAGATGAAGAGATTTTTGCACCACTAGAAAAAATGGATACTTAGATCTACTCTAGCTATAGCAGCTACAAAAGAATGGCATCTTTGTCAAATGGATGTGAGTAATGCCTTTTTACATGGTGATTTAGAAGAAGAAGTTTACATCAAGCTTCCTTAAGGATATAGAGAAGAGGGGAAGCCAATCTTATGAGTAAAAAAAATACTAGTTTGCCCTAAAAATTCCTTCCCCACCATAACAGTTTGCAAGCTTAACAGATCCTTATGTGGGCTTAAACAAGCCCCTAGACAGTGGTTTGCCAAGCTATCTTGCAACCTTTTATCTTTGGTTCTTAGCAATCTAAAGCATATTGTAGTTTGTTTATAAAACACCAAGTGCAGGGTACACGGTAATTCTAGTTTATATAGATAATATGCTTATCATAGGAAATAACTTTCAACTTATCACTAGGTTGAAAGAACATCTTCATAAGTGGTTTTTAGTGAGAGACCTTATAGAATATGTATATTTTTTGTGCCTTGACATCATAATGTCAAATCATGGTATTTTTATTTTGCAAAGGAAATATGTTATGGATCTCTTAAAGGAAACAATTATGTTCATATCAAAACCTGTTTATTTACCTGTAGATCAAAATACTTCATTTACTCAGGGAGGGACTTTATAAGCTCAATCTGATAAATAAAGAAGACTTGTGGGAAAGTCCATTTATTTACCATCACTAGACCTAATGTCAATTACAATACTTAATACCTTAGTCAATACATGCAGGCCCCTACTCAATATCGTTACAATACTGCACTAAGAGTCCTTAGATACCACAAACATGGACTAGCATAATCCATTCTGTTGTCTTCAACGTTGGTAACTACTCTAACAGCTTATTGCAATACTGCTTGGGGCCAAGTGCTCAGACTCCAGGAAGTTAGTTTCTAATCTATGTATCCTCCTAGGGGATCCGCCCATCTAATGGAAGTCAAAGAAATAATATGTGGTTGCTCAATCTACTACTGAGGCTGAATATAGAGATATAGTACCACCACCTGTGAAGTTAGTTGGCTTCTAGCTCTATTCAAAGATCTTGGTCCCTCTAATCTAGCTCCAACTATGCTAAATGTGATAATCTTGTTGCCCATTTTATTGTTATAAATCAAACATTTTATGAAAGGATATAGCATATTGAAGTAGATTGTCACTTCATAAAGGATTAAATGAAATCAAACATTATTCATCACACCTATGTTTCTGTAAAGGATCAGTCAGTAGACATCTTCACTAAAATTTTATCTATTTCTCAACACTACCTTCTGCTAACCAAGTTGGGGTTGCCTAATATTTTTTGCAACTCCTATGGCACAATAACTATAATCGAATGTGAAGACTACAGATAGTTAGGAAGTTAGTTACAACTGTGCTAACTATTGTGCCAGCTGTCACTTTCTATTTTCCCTTTTCTCTCTCTTCCTCTCTTCACTTGTATATATATAAATGACCATGTATGAAATCACCCTCAAATACATGTAAATAATGTAGAGAAAGGGCATGAAAGATCACACTAATTCTCCCCCCAATCAAATTTGTCTTCATTTCTTCATTTCCTTTAATATTCTTTTCACATACTACATTGTTATAATCACTTTCTTTTTTTCCAAAGTGCAGTTTCTAATGCAATTTAGTATGAGCCCCTAATTTGGTCTAACCAAGCACGTAGATGCTGGTCTTTTCATCAATAGAAGCTATACTTATGCCTAAAATTGTAAAGGTAACTCCAATCATGCAAACGTGGAAGACGTTATTTGCTGGAGCAATTTATAAAATTTCAAGAGAAATAATAAAGCCTAGTTTAGTTTTGGCTTTTAATGATATTCGCACTACCTACTCCCACAGGTCCTAATTTTTCCCATTAAATCTCCCTATGGTAATAATTGGACTTGGTGAATCTGAAGGATGCAAAGAGTACGGACTTTGAGCATCGATAATGAAATCTCTCGGTTGAACCTCTTTGGGTTTATCATGTTTGGTTTTGTGGTCTTCAGTCATGACGTCTCTAGTTTAGGGTTTGCTCTAATATAATAAAGAATAAGTTCCCATCTCTCATTTTAATGGACCTCTCTCTCTCTCTCTCTCTCTCTCTCACACACAAAAACACACACACACATATATTAAAGTGACTTTTTCAATATTTTAAATTCTCTTCAGTATTTAAAGTGGCCTTTTCAATTTCTTCAATTTTCATGTATAAAGATAACACTATAGGAAGTGGAGCAGTGATCCACTCTTTAAATGATATCTTCTCACGCATATATGGGTGGAGAAACCTGCTCACTTAGGTCAAGCTTTCATAGTGCATGGGCGGGGAAAAATCTACCGCGCTTGTTAAGTGTTGTAGCAAACATTATGAGCACGCCAATAATGGGCATCTGCTTGCACACTTACAAGTGTGAGTACCTTTCCATGCTTATATCCATTGGTAGCTGAATCCATCAGCGAAATATTACACCTTATAGACCCACGCATATAAGTTCAGCACACGATTATGCTTCATAGCCAAATTTTAAATGTTCTCACCAATTCATAACTAACTTTGAAATGTTTGCCAACAATTAACTAATTTTGGCGGCAATGTTATATATGAATTTTTAAAAATTATGTATAATTAATTTGTGATAACTCTACGCAAACACACATTCTCTCTCTATATGTGTGCGTATGTGTGCGCGCGTGCGTGCGTGTGTGTAATTCAGAATTTTTGAAAAGTATGACAATACTAATGAACTTAGTCTATGATTCATCATATGAAATGTACATCAACATTAATAGAGTTGGGCTAACATCCATCATCCAAAGTTCACTAACTGGGTGTTTGGAATGAAAAATATCAATGTTGTCTAGTATACTAGTGCATGTTTTCATATAGTCATGAACACATCTAAAACATAAAAGATAAGTATCTTTAAAATGCATTTAAAGCCAAAGTTGGAAAAAATGAATTAGATCATGGAACGTTCCATTGTTCGAAGACCGCACATCAAGAACCGCGTCAGGAACTCTCATTTGCGATCACATGTTGTTGCACATTCAACTTGTTACAATGTTTGGCTGCATGTTCACTTCAGTTACAACTAAAAACATCAAATAAATACATTAACTATAATTCTTTACAAATAATCAAATGATTGGAATTAAAGTTGTATTGAATAATTGTAATAAGTTATATACAACTTCCCCTGGTAAAGGTGTTGTCCTAGAGAAATGGATCAACTTATGAGTTTTGCATTGTCCAATTTCTCCCATAACATCTTGTCTATCAAACATGGATCACCCTTGTAATCACGTCATTTAAAACCAATAATAATGATGTGCAACTTGTAAACATCACAAGACAAATATCGACCTCCAAAACCAAGAAAGATTAAAGCAAAACAAAAAAAAAGTTACATACCATGCCCGCAGGACAATGTATCAAGACCTTTCTTTCCCCACGAATATATTGTCTAACTAGCTTAGGATTTCTTTTTAGTACCTTCTTGACTATCTTTTCCACATCTTTATCACTCAACCAGCGAGATGAATATGTTTAATTTGTAGGTCAATAATGAATTGAATAGAGTTCGTCATATAATAATGAGGCTAAAATGTCTCTTTTTTTTTTTGTAGTGCTGGTACCATGTATTGTTTTTAGTGTAAAGATATTAGATTCATTAATAATTGGAAATGGGTAAGGCAAGAAAGTTCATGAAAGTAGAAACAACTTATCAGGCACACTATGTTTTGTTTTGGTCGTTTGAATGTTCCTTGCATCCTATCAACCTGGTTACCTATTTGCATAGTTGTTCTCTAAAATAATAACATAAACTCAGCCATGACATAATTAGGAATAAGTAATTAAACAAAATTCAGCTCAAATCGGGAGGGGGAAACCTTCTACCCTGTTGAATGAGCCTTGTTGTTTTTCCATCTTGATCTAAATTGCCTCCTATAATAGGATTTTCGTTTTCTATAGGTTCAAGATTAGGTCGAGCTTTACCAACATAAAGAGAACTGGGGTTCTTTGGTTTTAGATTGGTTGCCAACAATCATGTTTAGCAGATATAGGCATAGGTGGAGGTCAATTAGAAGTAACATGTTGAGTACCATGATTAAGAGATCTGAATTTGCTCTCATTATTCGGTGGCTTTGGCAATGGGTAAGAAATAAATTTTGGTAAACATTATAGTTGAAGAATAAGAGCCTAATTAGGTACACATACCAGTACATTTGTTGATTTTTTTTCATTGCTGACTTTGCATGTAATTGGTTGGCTTTGTTGAAGTTGGGTTTGTTTGAGTCTCATTCACTATATACACATGGTGATAGAGTATTCAGTATACTAAGACAAGAGTAATTTGAATACTACTAATATACCCCTACCTCAACCATGGGAGATTGAAAGGAAATCTCCAAAGCATGCGTGAATCTCGAGTTTGATTTTGATCATATGGTGTATCATTGCTTGAACCATTTGGTGACCCCATCCTCGATATATACATATAATGCAATACTTGGTATTAGAGGGTGCAAAATCTCAAGGAAAAAAATTCATTGCTTAAGTCATCCACAGAAGTGCTAATTGGGAAGGTTCCCATTGACTTCCTTACTGGCAGGAGCCCAAAAAATGCTAAAGATGTTCACTACCTTCCTCACATCAATGACCACTTAAGTTGCTTCATCTTGAACTCAAATGAAAAAGAAAATAAGGGAGGAAACAGATCACGTTCACTGGCAACAACAAGAATAAGAACATATTCACTGGCTTCCTCACATTAAGAACCACTTAAATTGCTTCATCTTGAATGGGAAAGAAACAGCAAAGTAGGGAGGAAACAAATCAACTTCACTGCTAGGAACTGATGCTGCCATTCACTGCCAGGAATCTATTGAACAAGTTACCCACTATTTTAACGTATTGTAAAAGCCTATTTACAGGCATCATAGCTCTCTTTGGAGCATCTCGCACATGCACAACTTTGAGAGTCAATCGCCCTCTAAGTTCGCTAACATTTCCTGCACCATTTGCAATTAGCAAAGAATATAGACAAGAAAGCAACAATGGCATTTTCATTAAATAAGTATGCAAAAGATAAAAGTTTAAAAACTGGAAACTATTAAGCTGTAGTACAACATTAAATGTTTAAGCATGTGATACAGTTCCAATTTTTGACTTAACTTTATCTATTTCTATGTGTTCTAACTTAGCAAGCCTTTGGTAGGGATATCATATAGTATACTTATTTTCTTTATCTAGTATATCTTGTACTATATTATGCGTAAACATGGTTGCTAACTAACATATAAAAATTGAAAACTAGAAGGCTTAAACATGGTTGACAACATATAATTTTTTTTGGGTTAGAAGCTGATACTGTGCTTACACATGGTCGCTAACATATACAAAATGGAAAACTGGAAGGCTTAAACATGGTCGCTAAGACATCACAATTGATTTGTTTTTGAATGAGGTGACAGACACTAAAATATAACTTAATTAGGGGGTAGAGACTATACATATCACCAACACTTCGTTACAGTCATCAAACCCTTCTGGAATAAGAACAAGGGGTGGATCAATATATGCATCATCCATGTTATGTTCATCATCCACTTCATTAGCAATCTTCTCATCACTCTCATCAGACAAAGAGAAATCATCAGGTGCTCCAGCTTCATTTTGGATGGAGGTAAGATACTCTTCGTAAGTGCTCCTTGGACGAAATATTGTTTTAATATCTCTAAAACCTACATAAAAACCATGCATTACTTAAGTGAAGTGTTAACAATAAGAATAGAGTAAAAATCTAAGCCCAAATAATGCGAAATAAATGTAGTTTAGGCATACCTTTTTATGATGAAAAACACTCATTTCACTAAGCCTAACACAATACAATATTAAAGGAAAATTATATCTTCCAAATAAATAGAAAATAGGACACCAAGTCTTCTAAATAACATACATGACTACAAGTCAGACATTCATTCATCTCGAATAGAAGAAAAGATGTTTTCAAGCCTCTTCATTAATAATAGCCCAATTTGTCGAATTTCTATATCCATCCTCCTTCGAAATATCAGGAGGTATGAACTAAGGGTAGAGCTCATCGTCAGATTCTATTAATCCCAAAAGGTATGTATCCCTTTTTTTCACCCTAATAAAATGCTCCTATCCTTTATCATTCTCATCCCCAATATAAAGCACCTATTGTGTCTAAGATGACAAAATATATGGATTGTCCTTGAAAGCCCATCCTTTATGTATCTTGTGTGAGAAATTCACAAGAGTGAATCCTCTTTTATCCTTCTTTAAATAGCATGAATTGGCATTCACCCAATCACATTAGAATAATACAACCTTACACTCTGAATAGTAATCCAATTCAATAACGTCATTGATTTTTCCATAATAAGTTTTGCTTTCAGCTTCCACCATAACACCATAATTCTGAGTTTTCTTCTACTTGGCTCTGTGGTGTGTATGGAAACGATATCCATTGATGATGAATGCATTCATTCTATTAGCAATCGAGTTAGGACAATAAGCCACAGCTTCAAAAAGGCTTAATTCTGAATCATCACTTTCTATGTTTAATACCGATGTTATAAATGGGAAAATCAATTACAAGAAATGGATAATGATTTATAAATGCTAATGCACATCCTACAAGCCATGGCATTATTACCCTATGTTGTAACCAATTAGGAAATTCTTTAACCAACCACTTCTGCTTTAGTTTATCGCTTCTCTCTTGATGATAAGATGTCATGCGTTTATTGAAAAACAACATGAAATCAATCATATAACTTCAATGTTATAGTTAATTGAACAGCAAGTTTACGTACAGATTGATCATTAATACTTACATATGGAATTTATCAATGCCTTCAAGCTGGATGAGCACATATCAATGAGCTTGTTTAAGACTTAGTTCATCTAATTGAACTAGTTCAAGCATTCCTTTAGATCACCCACCACTACCAAACAAATACATATGCCCATTGGGTTGACTATCATCATTTCTTTATGGAAGATTAAAAACTGTTTCCACCCCTTGAAAGTACCTCAAGTAGAAAGTTATGCACTCTTGTTCAATGTATCGTTCTACAATTGAAACCTTAGGTTGTGCCTAATTATGTACAAGTGCTTTCAAGCGTGCTAAAAACCTATACTAACCAAATACACATGTGGCAAAACATGTATGTACATATTCATAAGCATATTTACGGAGTATTTAAGAAATTATTAAAAAATATACCTAAATATAGACAAAACATGTACAGAAGTATATATTAAAGGCGCAGATTCTAACCATTCTATTAGATACATCCATCTACGTAAAACTGGGCCTCCAAGCTTCACTTCCTCAGTTAAATGCACAATTAGATGCACTGTTATGGTAAAGAAACTCGGAGAAAACATTTTCTCCATTCGACACAACATCACCACTACATTAGCACTAGCTTCGTCTAGTTTCTCCAAAGTTAACTCTTTGGCACATAATTCCTTGAAAAATGTTGATAGTGCCACTATGAGGTCGACAAGATCTCTATCTTTTGCTGCCCATAATGTAATTAGAAGCAAATCTTGCATTCAAATGTGGGAATCATGGCTCTTAGGATCGAATAGCTTACACTCTTTCAAATTGACATAACAAGAGATGTTAATTGCATAACCATCAAGAACTTTCAGGTGCTTTAAAACACTTAACAATCATGTCTTTTCTTTGGATAACAAAATGTAAGGAGCAGTAAGGAGTTCATATTTGCCATTAAGTATTGAAATAGGATGGAGTTCTTGCCTTATATTCATCACTTTAAGATATTTTCGAGCCTTCAAATTATCCTTAGATTTTCCCTCAATGTTCAATAAAGTTCGCAACAAGTTATCACAGATTTTCTTCTGAATATGCATCACATCCAAATTATGGCGTAATTATACTCCCAATACAGCAAATTAAAAAAGATGCTCCTTTTTTTTCCAAATTTGTACTTTATCCTTCTCATTAACCTCCGCAATGTGATTTCCACCCTTACCATATGTATAGTACCCTCTATCCTAGCTGGAATATCACATCCACTAACCGGCTCGGGAGGAGTACCAAACTCTGCATTCCCGTCAAATCTAACATCATCATATCGAAAAGTATGGTTTTCAGGCAACCATCTTCAATGGCCTGTGTAACAAAATTTATGCCCATTTTGTAGCCACATTGAGTGTGTACCCTCGGCACACGTTGCATAAGCAAAACGACCCTTTGTACTCTATCCAGACAAATTGGCATATACAGGAAAGTCATTAGTAGTTGAATGAAGCGCCCCATACAATTTATAATGTGTCATGTTCTATGCATCAAATGCATCTGCCCCTTCCCACAATTGTATCAATTCTTTGATCAGAGGTTGAAGATAGATATCAATATCCATGCCAGGTGCCCTTTCACCAGAGATGATCATAGATAAAATAATTGAAGATTACTTCATGCAAAGCCATGGGAGTAAATTATAGGGAATTAACAACACAGGCCAAGTGCTGTGAGTACTACTCATAATACGAAATGGATTAAATCGTCACTTGCAAAGCCTAATCTCACATTTCACGGATCAGCATAGAATTTGGATATCGCTTACCAAACTCCTTCCATCCTTTTGCATCTACTGGATGCCTCAAGATTCCATCCTTTATCCTATGTTTGTGATGTTAAACCATGTCCTTTGCTATTTTGGAGGACTTGTACAAGCTAAGTAATCTTATAATACTAGGGAAATGGCATAAAACCTTATTTGTTATTTCTTATCCTTATCCTTCCATCATGAAGTATGACACTTATCGCACTCATTTATGTTCTCTCTCCTATCTCAATAAAAGATGCAATCGTTAGGGCAAGCATGAATTTTTTCATAGTGAAGTCCCAACTCTTTATTCCACTGCTTACAACTCTATGACAGTGAAAATAGATCAATTTGTGGGAATGCAACTAGCTAAAAGTTCAAGTAAAATAGGTGCAAAAGGAAAGACAGCTTGGAAAATTAGGACCCTAGATATAATTCTTGATCTGCTTGCTCTACTAGCCTTCTATAGATAGCATTATGAAATTGTCCTCGTTCATTCCTCAAATTATTAGTATCAAGTTCATTATCTACCTCAATACACTTCTCATCCATAAGATCCTGGATATAGTACATATTAGCAGCAACATCATTTTCAATGCATCTTTGCTTATCTATCCTAAAAATATCATTCAACAATCCCTCAATATTAAGATTACCCAAAAAACTAGCCTCAATTAGAGTTTCAGTGTGGCTTCTATTATATTGTATTGAAGAAGGTGATTGATTAGAAATTAGCTTACCATGATGCACTCATTCTTTATAACTTGGCAAAAATCCATCCATAACACATAAGATGATAATCACAGTGTCTCTATCAAACCAACATTTTTGCCTAACCTTACACTAGTTACATGGGCAAAGTAGCATATCACTTCCCTCGGTATTAGCAAGTGCAAAATCTAAAAACAATTGAATTCTAGCTATGTACTCCATAGATCTCCCATTCTTATTAATCCAACTTTTATCCATTTGTATGATTGGAAGTAGTATAACCTAAATGGTTAAAACTCACAATGAGTATTATTTTAACAAAGTGTATACAAGGAGTAATGATCTATTATCACCAGAGTAGGGAGAAGTAAAACAGTGATACGACACTTGAATAACTTTAATCAGTTCTGTTCGTATCATATATTTCAAAGATGTAAGACTCAAACTAATGCAACACTTTTACAAATGAAAAAATTTAGAAATATAAGACTCCCAAGTGTCTTTATGTACTTAGTGAAAAAATCCTTTAACTTGAGGCTTTCAATGGCTACAATTAAG
The DNA here is from genome assembly GCA_029747015.1 of Carnegiea gigantea. Classification (NCBI taxonomy): domain Eukaryota; kingdom Viridiplantae; phylum Streptophyta; class Magnoliopsida; order Caryophyllales; family Cactaceae; genus Carnegiea; species Carnegiea gigantea. Next base: position 965,077 of record JAKOGI010000105.1, on the reverse strand, counting down.
GTTTATTGATCTTTTAAGAATTCTAGTTTCAAAAATAAACTCCGAAAATTTGAATGGGGTACTTTGATTAGTTTCTTAATTTCACATTGTGTATAAGACTGATTGTTTGCACTAAGTCCACAATATAACATACAGAGGCCATTTTTATAAGTTACAGGTCAATACCTTCTCTTAAAGACCACTTAAACCTCTTAGCATCAATTAAGGAATTAAGACCATGGCATGTCTAACCGAATGAAAGGTGAGTAAGCAAGATCAATTTTATTGTTAATCTTTGGCCAACAAGCACCCTTCCAACTTGGCTTTAGTTATCATTGAACAACTAAATGAACATTGCAATTTTCTTTTTAGAGTAACAACTGCAGCTTGAGGGTCTAACTTTAACACTGGGATGAATGTTGTAGGATCTAAGTCCTCTATTGTATGATGCTTGCTGAGCATGTGAAATGCTCTGCGAAAATCTATTGGTTCTGAAAGTGCGATTAATTCTGACTAAGCTCTGACTTATTATTAGATTGGCATAGAAGTGACAATGAAGATCTCATGTTCCTTTCACACAAATTATAATGATAGTTACCTATCAACAATTAGTTATCACTATGGAAGCCCTCCATTCTCTGCTTTGCTTCTTCAGAATTGCTCTTTCAATTGTTTCTGTCTATAACTATATAGTCTATAAAGAAATTATAATGTACTATTCTTCCTGAAGTAACTTTCATTGTGATTGAGAGTAGTGGAAGGTGGAACAAGAATATACATTGTTTAACCAAAAAGCATCTTACTCTCCCTGCTTTAAGACTGACTTACCTCGTAATTACCAATGTTTATACCAAGATCAAACAAATTCCACCGGCCCACCACTTGTTTAATAAAGTTTCCCGATGAAAACTCTTGACTAAATGCAACAACACCGGTTTACATGAGCATTAGGGGATGAAATAGCACACAAGGTGATACTAATCAACCTTATTTCATACAATAACTCAAAACAGTCAACATATAATCAAACTATGTTGGAATGCAAAATACTCATTCCCAATTCAATTAGCAAAATAATCACAAACTAAGATCACATTGGAACCAACCAATTAGATACTTTAGGGTATCACATACGCAAGCCCTTTTTTCTCCAAATCTCCCCTACTTTCCAATCCAACCTATGATCCTTAATGTAACACCCATAATGTGTATGTCTCACGGTTTGTATATTCTTTAATCAAACCCTTAATGAAAACTGATATCCAATGATTTGGGCATTATCGTTGTCCCAAAGGATAAGGCTTTAAGCATGTGCCCTAGATATAACATAGGTAAGCGTAGATCACAACTACATACATTCAGACATTATCAAACCACATACAAATAGCTGCTGACCACCATAAGGTTTATACACCATAATAGAGCAATTCCCCGTAAGACTTACAATTTCATCAACTGAAGATCTCAAAGCCAAAATATTCTTAAACTAACATCCTTGTTGATCTATCCATATTCCCTAGCTCACTTACTTTCTTCTGCTGGTTTGCTAGCATAAGGGTGATTCACGGAGCACTTGCCTAAAACAAACCATGAAAAACATTATTTTGATGTGAGCCGATGCTTAGTACGTAATTCCAGTATTGTTAAATGATCATTGAAAATTGGTTGGGTGCCCTTTTTGCAATTCATTTTACTTTAAAACAATGAATAAGATGAATATAAAATTCTATTGTCAGTTATTCTCTCATAGTGGACCCTTTCTAACTATTATGATTTATAGATAGGTGTATACCTACCAAGCTAATAAGGAAACCTAGCCTAAGGCTACACGGGTAACTGAAGTGCGAGTGCCCTATTGATGATAACTGACAAGGTCACTGATTAAGTGATAAATCACTGATAAATTGATTCATTGATATACTTACAAAGACATTGTAACTTTAATAAATATATTCTAATTTCTAAAGATACAGACAATGAATGTACCTAGGATGTTTAGAATGCAATCTCACATGGTAATATTTATGCACAATGAGGAATGATAGACTAGGTCCGGATTCTACTTAAGAAATGTAATGGTAGATATATGTAGTTAGTGAACAATGCTCACTTTCATAATTTGTAACCTTAATACTTACCAAAAAAAACTTGTAACCTTAATAGAAATTGATTAATTAAATGACATTCATAACTTAACATTTTCATATAAGATAGATTACATGAAAATGGTTTGAAAACAAAATAAATTAAGGTACTTTAATTCGAGGTAAAGCAAATTGGAGAAAAAAGGCTAAAATAAAATAATTGAGGTTACAATGAAAAGACTTTAATGGTTATAAATGGAACATGGGTTTTTGATATTTTTGAGATAAATAACAAGGGTTTAAGGCCAAGAGGGGTGTAATTAGGTTCAGAATTATTTTGAACGCACGAACTTGGCTAAACAAGAGTTTTCATTGAGTCGTTACTCTCCCTACCTCTACAATTTCATTCACATGCACATTTAACTCAGTTTTTTCCAACCCCGTTGAGTTTTTAATCACAATCAAAGTTGTTAAACTCACTGAACTCTGTATTTTCTTTGCAATATCCATAAATATTTTGGAACTTTTGATTAAGCTCCCAAAATTCAAGTTCACAATCTCGTGATAATTTATTTCTACTTCAAGGTCCACCTTAGAAAATTTGTATCTTTCACCACAAACCTCAAATTGAGATATAAAACCCTAATATGAAAAGATTAGGAAGTCCCATAGCACTTTCATTCACATTGAAAAACACAACTACCACAACCTAGCTTCTGAACTTGAGCCTAAACAAAATTGTGCACAGCTCTCGTTTATCATACGTAGTCTTAGTAAATCGACTGTACTTTTTTCCACAAAACTTGACATGAAGTGAATAAAGAGGTATTTGAAAGATAACTCATTAGCCTACCTATCTATCAAAAATCATAATTTTTCGATACACCAATAACTGCCAGTTTATTTCCAAATTGCCCATATTTTTGGGTCTGTTTCCAACCCTATATGTTTTTTTTTTCCTCCACACAATCACTCAAAATGCTCCCGTAAACTTATTTACTTGCATAAATAAACTGCACAACCTCTTTTGGTTATTTAATGGAATTTTCAAAACCCTCTAATTTTGACAAAACTTACATAACATCATTCTCTTAAGTTAATGACACATCCAACCTCCAAATTTCACCTAATTCAATCCAAATAACATACTTGCTTCAAAAATTAAATTATTTGATGCTTAGTAATAAAATCCTCAGTTATACTCATTTGAATTCTTATCCAAAATCAACTTATGCAACATCATATCGCTCCTAATGATATACAAAATTAAATTAAAAGAATTCAAGGTTCATCATTTGCAACATCATGCTTGCAGGGTCACGCTAGATCCCAATTCTTACATACTTCCAAACTTATCCACACATAATACAACATCAAATAAACACTTGTTTATATCAACATAACATGATCTATAATCAAATCAAAAATAAAAACCAAAACTAAACAAGAGTTGAGGTTAGGGTTTACCCCAATTGAGCTTGAATATAAGAAGATGGAGGGGGTATTTGGTGGTGGTAGGAGCTGGGATGGTGGCTGGTGGTGTTGGGGGTGGGGGTAGGGGTGGGGGTGGGGGCTGGTGGCTAGTGGTGGCTAGTAGTGGCTAGGGATCGCAGCAGCAGGAGCTAAAAATAGGGTTGGCAGCCGCAGGGTGGAATAAAGAGAGCGAGAAGAGGAAGAACAAAAATGGGGTTTTGCTTTTGCTTGATATATTTTTTTTTTAGGTACTTGGCTAATTTTTAAGGACATAAAGTAGCTTTTTGCTAATTGAAATTTAGCACAAAAGATAGTGATTAATTAAACTCAATTACACTAACTCTTTGGGCATTAAATTGGGCCCAGATTAATTGGGTCGGAAAAATAGCACAGCTTTGCAATATATCTTTTTTCGTAGCTCAAATTTAAATTTTTGTAATATTATCGATTTATCTAAAATTATAACGATAATTGAAACTCGAACTGCAAAGTGGGGCCCAAAATGAATTTTTCCCAACTGACATGATTAAATGCGAGAATTAGATGTGAGAAATTAATTACATCGCTTATTAAATAAATAAACATGATTTAGGGTCGGGCTGTTACAGTCCTTCCCCCTTAAAACGTTTCGTCCTTGAAACCTATAAGTTTTGTCAAACATGCAAGATTACCTCAAATAGGTGTGGGTGCTTGGCTTTCATTTCTTCCTCGATTTCCCAAGTTGCTTCTGACGAGGTATGATTTGTCCAAAGCACATTGACTAAAGATATCTGCTTGTTGTGCAGCTACTTAATCCTATGAGGTAGTATTTCGACTGGACGCTCTTCTTACACTAGACTCCCAGTGACTTCAATGGGCTCGGTTACAATAGCATGATTTGATTCTAGAATGTATTTCTTGAGTTGTGAGATATGAAAGACGTTATATACGTGTTCGAGTTCTACAGGTAGATTCACTCGATAAGCTACAGGGATTTAGTCTGTCAATGACTGCATATGGTCTAATATATCCTGGGCTTAATTTGCCTCACACTCCAAACCTCTTATACTTTTACTTGGCCATACTTTCAGAAAAACCTTATCATATACTTGAAACTTCAAAGATCTTTCTCTTTTGTCAGCATAGTTTTTCTATCGGCTCTGGACAACCCATATATGCCCTTGAATCTTCCTTATTGTTCCAGTAGTTTCTTAGATCAGTTCTAGGTTCAAGGTCAATGCTTCATCTAAATCACCCCAGTACAATAGGGTTCTACATTTTCTTCTATATACAGCCTCAAACGGGCCATTTTAATGGTGGACTAGTAACTATTGTTATAAGAAAACTCCACCAATGGAAAGTCGTCTTCCCATTTTTCTTAGAACTCCCATACACAAGCCCTTAGCATGTCTTCTAGAATCTGATGCACTCTTTCACTTTACCAATCTGCTTCAAGATGATACGAGCTGCTAAAATTCAATTTGGTTCCAAAAGCTTTTTGAAGTGCTTGCCAAAAGAAATGGGCTTCAAATCTCTGCTCTCTATCTGACACTTTATCTGTTGGAATTCCAGGTAATTGAACTATTGCCTTAACATATAGTAGGGCTAGTTTGTCAACTGCCTAGGTGTCTCAAATTGGTAACAAATGGGTAGGTTTAGTGAGTCAATCAACTATTACCCAAATGGCATTCTTCTTTAAAGTAGAAAAAGTTAAAGCCATGATAAAGTCCATTGAGATTGAGTCCCACGTCCAAGTGGGAATTTATAAAGGTCGTAGTTCACCAATAGGATGTTGATGCTCAACTTTAACCTTTTGGCAAATTAGACACTTGTATGTATACTCTGTGATCTCTTTCTCCGTATTATTCCACCAAAAGTATTATCCTAGGTCTCTATACATCTTGATGCCTCCTGGGTGCCCCGAGTATTGGGTGCTGGGGGCCTCCTCTAGTATCTTCTTCCTTAATTCCACTTTTTTGGATACACACAAGTGATTCGAAATCTCAAGGTTCCATCTTCATGTACTACAAACCCAAGCGTCTTTCCTCTCTTAAGATTTTGCTTTATGCTTTGGAGTTCACGATCACTTTCTTGACTCACTCGAACTTCATCGACTATGGAGGGTTGTAAGGTAAGTGATGATAATTAAACACTTTGTTGCCCATGTGACACTAACTGAATACGCAAGTCCTCAAGCTCTCTTAAGAGGTTCAGCTAAGTAATCACTATAGTGTTCAAGCTATGTTGCGCTTACCTACTTAGGGCATATGCCACAACCTTTGCCCTTCTTGGGTGATATTGAATTTGTAGTTCATAATTTTTAAGCAATTCTAGCCAACCGCTTTGTCTTAAATTTAGCTCTTCCTAAGTGAAGATATACTTCAAGCTTTGATAATTTCTATAGATTTTACAAGCTATACCATACAAGTAATGTCTCTAAATTTTCAATAGAAAGATCTTAACTACTAATTCTAGGCCATAGATAGGGTAATTATTCTTATAAGGCTTGAGCTGTCGGAGGCCAAAAGCTACTACTTCATCTTCTTGTATTAGAACACACCCCAATTCATTCTTCGACGCGTCACTCGAGATAGTATACTCCTTACCTTCTACTGGTAGTGTTAGGCTTGGTGCAGTAGTTAATCGCTGCCGTAATTATTGAAATGCCCATTCACATTTCTCTGTCCACTCAAACTTAACATCTTTCTTCGATAAATACGTTGGAGGAGATGCTATCTTTGAAAAATCATTTATAAACCTTTGATAACAGCCAGCTAAACCTAAGAAGATTGTAATCTCAGTGACATTGGTGGGTTTGGTCACTCTGTAATTGCTTTCACCTTCTAGCGATCAACCTTAATCCTCTCCTTTGAAACTATATGTCTCAACAATACCACTTCTCCTAATCGGAACTCACACTTCTTTACTTTGTCATATGATTGGTGTTCCCTCAAGGTCTGCAACACTGTCCTCAAATGAGCAATATGTTCGTCTCTGTCCTCGGAGTACATCAAGATGTCATCTATAAATATCACCACAAACTTGTCTAAATAGCATCTAAAAACTCTATTCATAAGATCCATATAGACTGTAGGGACATTGGTCAAGCCAAAGGGTATCACTGTGAATTCATAGTGACCATTCTTGGTCCTAAACAGGGCTTCGAGGACAATTTCAGGTTTAGTCCTAAGGTGATGGTATCCAAACCTAAAATCAATCTTGGAAAAGACTCCTGCTTCTTGTAGTTGATCAAATGAATCATCCATTTGGGGAAAAGGGTATTTCTTTTTTATGGTGATATTGTTCAGATCCTTGTAATCGATAGACAACCTCAAAGTTCCAAACTTCTTTACAAATAAAACTAGGGTACACTATAGTGACAAACTTGGTCTGATAAATCCCTTTTATAATAGTTAATCTAACTAAATCTTCAGTTCTTTAAGCTCTATTGCGGCTATACAATATAGGGCTTTGAAAATGCGTTGGGCATCAAGGATTAATTCAATCTCAAAATCAATTTCTCTTTGGGGGGTAATCCTGGTAACTCTTTAGAAAAAATATCTCTAAATTCACAAACTACAGGATTATCTTCTACTTTTTCTTCCTTTTCTTAAGTGTCAATGGCATATTACCAATAGCCAATACATCCTAACACAATAGCCTACTTGCTTTCATAGTAGAAATCAAGGAACATGGTTTTTGCTCTCTTTGACCATAAAAACATACATCTCTCCTTTTTCATCCCTCAAAATAGCATCAAGATTTTCATAATTAACCTTAGCCCCATACATACGTAACCAGCTCATTTCTAAAATGATATCAAAGTCCGATAACTCAAATTGAATCAAATCTCTAAGAAATATGATTTCACCTATAGTATTAGGGACAAGTTTATAAGAGATAGGGCACTCAACTATAAAGTCATTATGTAACTTAAGTCTATAATTGGTTTCTACCTTCATATTCTCAAGGTTCAATTGCATGGTATATCGGTTAGATATAAATGAATGTGTGGCACCCGAATAAAGCAACACACAAAATGGCTTAGAATTTAAAAAGAGAGTTCCACCTCAGCTGCTCGCTCATATAATTCTTGGTAGGTATAGATTGATTGACCAACTAATTAATTACGAATATAGAATGCTAAACTTTCTTTAAATCTCCTAATTTTTAGTCTTTCAGATGACACAAACTCAGAAACAAACATGAATAGTTCTATAAACTTACTAGCATATTACATTACTGTCATACTACCACTCATCTTTAATTCCATAAATTCTTTTTCTTTTTGCCATTGAACCATAACTGGGTAAAATTTGGCTTTCAATTCTTCCAAAAATTTACCCCAAGTGAATTCAGGCCCTAATAGCCTGTCGTTAACAATGTTCCACCAAAGGTCTGCTTCCCCAGTTAGGTAAAACATCTTAATGTTCACCCTTTTTTTTTTTCTTCTGAAACCTTCATTACTGTGAAAGTCTTCTCCGTTCCTCTAATCCATTCTTTTAATTTTACTGGTCATACTTTCCATCATACACTTTAGGGTTGCATCACACTACACTATCTGCTAATTTATTGACTTTAGGATTGATTTCAGAAGGTCTTAGGGGAATTTGTTCGTCAACTCAAACACCAAGGTTTGCTAGTAGTTAGGTTCCCTATGTTACTAACCAACACGGGGGGGGGAATCGAGGCATTCCATTAAGGGTTCATGGCAAATTACACAAAGGTTAGTCACTTGAACCCTGACCATGAACCGAATTATCTCCTATGTGGATCTCTGTATTATTTTGCACAGATTTAGAATTTCTAACTATGCATTAAGCAGAGTAATCCAATCATTTAACTATAAACATCATACAAGATACGTGTACATAACGGAGAAAAACTAACATGGTTCAACTATTATTAAAACATAATCCCAAAGCTTCATTATGTAATTGTCATAACTATTTCCTTACATACATATGGATGGGTCGGTAAAAAAACATCACATCCACCTGACTACCAAAAGTTAGCCTTTAGTGGGGCTCAAAATGTAACATAAATGAGAAGTCAACACCTAAATCAATCTAGCGATCCCTAGATGGATCGCAGCCTGGGCTAGGCTCATCCCCATGCTCCTCACCCGAGCCAAAACCGCTATCTTAGCCGCCCAACTCTGCATCCTCAACATCATGATCAGGCTGGTGCTCCCCCAACTCTAGGTCCTCCTCTAGATCCTTTTACGGGTCCTCCATGAGCTCGTCATCAGAGAAAAACTTCACTGCTTCTAGTGTATCAGGGAGATCCACGACAATGTGAACCTCCCCTGATCTATCAGATAGAGGCATCCCGTGGTGATCGTGGGGAAGATGCAAAGTGTAAAGGAAATATATACTGCAGAATGTCCATGTTAATCCACCTCTACTCAAACTTCTTCCTAAGTAATAGTTCTGTGGTAATGGTAGCCCAAGCCCCCTGAAGCTGGAACTTAGGTGTGTCCCATATCGGGGCTCTAGTAGTAATAAAGTCATGATATGGGGTCCTAACCTCAACCCAGGGCACGGCTATAGATAAGGACCACAACTACCTATGTGTATAGACCGTAACCCTATGAAACTCAGAAAAGGGGTCCTCCATGTGGGCTACCATACTATTATGTAGTAAGCAGATGTGAGTGGCCACAGAAGTAAACAATGCTCACTCTCATAATTTGTAACCTTAATAGAAATTGATTAATTGAATTGCATTCATAGCTCAACATTTTAATATAAGATAGATTACACTAAAATGATTTGAAAACTAAATAAAATAAGGTACTTTAATTGGAGGAAAACCAAATTAGAGAAAAATAGACCAAAATAAAATAATTGACGTTATAATGAAAAGACTTTAATGGTTATAAAACCAAATATAGGTTTTTGATATTTCTGATATGAATAAGAAGGGTTTAAGGCCAAGAGGGGTATAATTGGGTTCAGAATTGCTTTGATCACACCGACTTAGCCCAACAAGTGCTGTTCTTGAGTCGTTACTCTCCCCACTTCCCCAATTTTATTCACATGCCCATTTAACTCAGTTTTCTAAAATTGAGTTTTTAATCACAATCAAAGTTGTTAAACTCACTAAAATCTATATTTTGTTTGCAATATCCATACTTTTTTAGGAATCATTGATTAAGCTCTTAAACTTCTAGTTCATAGTCTCGTGATATTTTATTACTGTTTCAAGGTCCCCTTTAGAAAATTCGTATCTTTCACCCCCAACCTCAAATTGAGACATAAAACCCTAACATGAAAAGATTAGGAAGTCTCGTAATGCTTTCATTCACAGTGCAAAACATAACTACCACAACACGACTTTTAAAATTGTGCTTAAACAAAACTGTGAAGAGCTCCAGTTTTTCATGCGCAGTCTTAGTAAATCGGCCATAATGTTTTCCGTAATACTCGAAATGAAGTGATTTTAGAGGCATTTGAACCACAACTCATTGGCCTACTTTTCCACCAAAAATACAATTTTTCGATGCACCAATAAATACTAATTTATTTCCAAAGTGTTTGGGTCTGTTTCCAGCCCTATATGTTTTTTCCCCGCTACTTAATTACTCAAAATGCTCCCATAAACTCATTTACGTTCAAAAATAAACCAAACAACCTCTTTTGGTTATTTATGGGATTTTTTACAACGTACTAATTTTGGTAAAACTCAAATAACATCATTCTTTTAAGTCAACAATGCATCCAACCTCTAAATTTTACCTAATTCAATCTGAATAACATACTTGATTCAAAGTAAATTAACGCATGCTTAGTTATAAAACCCTAGGTCCACCACAAAAAAAGTGGTTTTTACCAACATGGATAGTTCTATTGCAATAAGTATATTTGTTGTTGGTAAAATCTTATACCAACAGATATTGGTCTGCTGCTAGACTGTTGGTAATAAGACGTGATGGTATTAGTTTTACCAATAGATATTGTAATCCACCGCAATTGCTCCTTAATACCAACAGAATGAATTTGTGGGTGAATGTCATCATGTTACCAACAGAGACATTATATGTTGGTGATGGCAAGTGTTACCATCAGATGCTTCTGTTGGTGCTAAATCAACTGGCGGTATAAATTATTCACCAACGTAGTATATCTGTTGGTAATTCTTTTTTTTTTTCCCCGCCTTTTTAATCTTCTCCTACAAGAAGATCTATTGGTACTACTGTATACCGCCAAAAAAGAATTTCCATCAAGCTGCAATCTATTGGTAATTCTATTCCTTCACACACCTCATGATTCAAAACATCTACTGCCAATAGTCTATCCATTCAAGTGGAAACTATTTTTTCCAATGAATACATCTACACAAAATCAAACCTGTACAAACAATACTTATCGACAATAGAAGAATCAACCCAAACAAAAGCACAATGTTATTTAAAAGTTTTCAAAAGTGCTATGCATTCACTAAAAGTTCATAACAAATAAGTAATATAACTCTAACAATTACTTCCATTGAAATTAAAGTCCAAACTATAAGTGCAAACTCATAACATTACTTGGTCTACCTAAAAGGTAAGTCAAGATAAAAGTTAACCACATAAGGGAACTCAAACTATGACTCATCATTTTGTTCTTAATCATCAACTTCTTCGGCATTTTCTTCTTCAAATGCATGACCTTTTTCATTGCCATCATCAATATCCTCATCTTCCTCAAATGAAGAAAGAACATCACCATTATTCCCTATTAAACAAGCACAAAAGCATAAATCTTAAGAAGAGCTAATGGAGAATATTTATAATCATCTAATGGCATTCTCCCTTAATAACATGATGTCAAATTTATCATAGAAAAGAGAACTAGAATGAGTTCATCATGGCATCTAGCTTGAAGACAAAGAAGGCAGATCCACAAAAATAAAGTTAGTTTTAGCATGCTAAGGCGATCGATGTTCATACCAAAACTACATTTGCACATAATAACACATCATCACAAATGCGTTCCTAGAAAACTATATGAAGTGCAAGACTAAGGAGTGGCCTATGGTCACAGAACCTTGCTCTGATGCCATCTGTGAGACCCCCAAACCTTAGGGTTAGAAGTATCAACGATTTCTTAAATTCTTGCTTAAATTATGGGGCGAAACGAACAGTGTTTTGTCTAAAAACTGATCATTTCCCAGGCATAAAGCCTTACATTAATTCCTGTATCAAGTAGAAGTATAAAAGAATATAAAAACAAGCTCAACGGCTGCACTTCAGAGTCCACAACTCTACGGGCCACTCGCCCGGAGTATACCAAACATTAAACAATCAGCAAATAGGCTTATCATATGACAAGAAGTGGAGATATGCACATGATGAAGATTGTTCGGTTCAGCAATAGAAAAGATAACCAAATAAGGTCATAACAATTGACACCAAGTGAGCTGTAAATTATACCAGGCCAAAGATCTAAATCTAAGCATACCACATATAAGCTTTATATATGGGCACTATGTCTAGCTCATCAACAAATAATAAAATATCTCATATAGGAAAACCTGGCGCTTCAAAAGCACTTTCACCAAATTGGTGACATATCCAAGTTTATTCTATAAACGTTCAATCTTCTCTTGACTTTCATGTTGCTCTTGCTTGATTTTCCTTCATTTAGTTTGTTCTTCCTCTAAAGCGCATCTTTTAGAAGTTGAACGAGGAACTTTGACCCCAATGCCAAAGGTCTTAGCATAACCATATTTGTCTTCTGCAATAACTTTTTTGAAAATTTCATCTCGAGTAGCATCATCACATGAATCTTCTTCAACACGCGATAACTCATTTTCAATTGCTTCCTATCATGTTACACATTAATAAAAAGAAATACAATGAATAAGAAAATTAAATCAAAATAAGCACTCATACCTTTGCACTAGCTGAAGCATCATCAAGTTTTGTAGCTTTCTTTGGTGCATGGGTCTTCAACCATATTGTAAGCTTATCTGTCTTGTTGCCTTTTTCCTAAAAAGTATATAAAACACTAAATGAGTTACCTAAAATAAAAGTGAGCTATAGTATAAATAGGATATACATAATACCCCTTCTTCAGCATGTACACATGCGAAAGTCTTTGTCCCTCCATAGTGACACATTTTGTTATTGCCCCGATCTTCAATTCCTCTTTTAGTTCTAGCCTAAATGAAAATTGACAAATCACATCATAACGGTTGCATTATTTCAAAATAATTATAACTTTAAATGTTCTTAAAGCACATAATTATCTTTCCCTTGTCTTATTCCCAAAACTGTACCAAGTTGGCCCATTTTTCAAGTGGTATGTGTTCTGGTCTTTTGCTAATTGCTTCATCATGACTTCTACCATCAAATAGTGCCACCTTCAACTCACATTTATAGCCTCTCTAACAAGCATATATTTTCTCCATTGCCCATTCATATGGCTGCTTTCCTCAGGAAAGTGAAATGAATGTTGTACAACGGATACAAAGAGAAAGAACCAATCAAGACTTAAAATAAACTTAAAAGTCATGTTTTTACTTTGAAATCTGTGCACACATGCAGGGCTTGGTGTAAAAATCAGAGTGTAGAGGTTCAACTTAGAAAGTAATGTAATATATATTGAGACATATATACCTTCACCTCTGCCCGCACTGAATCTTTTTTCTCTTGTTTAATTTTCCTCCAATGAATACAATCAAGTGGTAGTCTTCTAGGGTCTCGTGCAAAACACCCAATCATGGAAGACATTTGCCTTTGAGAATTACCTATAAGTTGAAGTTGTTTGTTCATATCGACAAACACAGAGTTCTTCAAAAACTTTATCTTATGGGGTCCATGACCCTTCTTATTCTTTTCCTTGGTTGCTTGTATGCGCCTTCTGCTTGTGGTGTTGTGAGCACCTTCAGTTGATGATTCGCCTCCCATATCATGATTTGCTTCACTTTCTCCACTCTCCAATGAGTTTGAATTGACCTCTCCTATGATGTCACAAAAGCAAGTAAGTGTTATATATGACAACCATAGAAAATAAATGAAATATAATTACGAAAAATAGGAATTTCACTTAGACCTAAAGTAACATATGCACAACAAGTACATGACTTACTTCTAGGAACCTCTTCATTGTCTCTAGGTTCTAAGCTCATGTCACCATTGTTGACATGTGAATTAGCATGCTTTGAGAGCTCCACAGATCGACTACTGAAAACATTATTATTTTGGATCTCCAATTGTCTTCTTCTCTCTAAACTTCCCGCCAACTATGTTTCCACTAAGAGTATAAGAAGAAATAAACATAATTAAAATTTACACTCCATCAATACTTCTATATAAACACTATTTCAGAACCTTTATAATTCAAGACTTACCAATACTATTAAGCAACATGGACCATCTAATAATAGCCATTTCCTCATCACTTTGATTAATTCCTATGCTTTTGTAGTCCCCTAATTTTAAAGTTATGATTGACTAAGGTTTTTGAAATGCACGTCAAATTTATGATAATAAGAGAAATTGTTTTTATACCGATAAAAACTATACTAAAAGTACACTAATGTATTATGATAAGTTTATTTTAACTTTTATTATTAAAATCACCTATTCTATAAGATAACAAAAGTACCATTAATAGAGTGGTCCCTTAATTTTGGAGATTCCAACTCTTTGGCCTTGTTGCTTGATTTTGAAGAAATCATTAATGCTATTTTTCACTGTGATCACAAATTCTTGAAGCACTTATGCATTTTCTACCTGTATGAATATTTTGAGCTAGGGAATAGTAATTTTATTAGCTTTGCTTAGTATTTATGCTTTGTTTCTTATTTTAATATTTTTTATTGAATAAAAGAGATGTAAAAATTTATCTGGATGACTTTTAAATCTAAGTATCTAATAACAATTAATTGAATTAATTAACATTTATAAAAATTTCATATTTGAACATGCATTTTCTAAACTAGGATTTGTTTCCCCTCCACACAGTAGGTCACTAGAAATGAACATATTTGATAGAAAAATATAGTATTTTTAAACGTTGTGGGAATTACCAATAATAATCAGTCTTTAATAAAAAAAATAAAAAAAATTGAGAGTATGTGTGTTTTACTTTAATATTTAATAATACAAAAACTTACATTCTGTATTAAAATATAAAAAAAAACTTACTTGTAGTAGTGTGTGGCAAAGAGGATGTTCCTGGTGAGAAGCAAGATCGTCGAATGGAAGTACCACGAGATAAAGTAGGTAGGGAAGCTTCTTTTGACCTCAGACTGCGCCCTACTTCTTGACTTAATAGCTGATTTTTCTCAAGCATCAACATATGCTTCATTAATATAAAACATAAGTAACTTAAATAAAAGGTTGTTATTACTTTGAGATAACTATAAAACGATGAATAATTTAGGACCTACTGTAAGTTGATCTCTTGTAACCATCCTCTTCTTACCAGGCAATTTTCCTATGGAAGACATAATCTAAAATAAAAAAATTTAGTATTACTATATCAACATCACATAGCCCACGAAGCAGTAGTTCTTAGAAACAACATAATAGATTGGTGTAAAAATAAGAAACTCATTCTAAATACCAAAATAATTCTAAAATGGTTAACCAATAAACAAATGTTTCATTAAAATATTTAAGTACATATATAAATTATTTAGAATTAAAATCATATAATGTCTCATCATCTTCATCACTTTCAGCACTACTATTATTTGAGTCTATCTCTATATCGTTGTTCCTTTCAATGGCATCAACAAAAGGCTCATTCAATGTAACTCCCACGATATCTTCTCTAACATCAACAAATTCTTCTGCATCGATCGAAGTCGAGTTGTCTACTTGTAAAACTTTCACTTCTGGTATGACATCATCTTCCAGTTCATAAAGAACTCTTGGCTTAGTAGCAATTACTAAATGCCAGTTTTTCTCTTTGGACTCTGGCACATAAAAGAATTGTACTGCTAGAGATGCTAGGACAAAAGGTTCGCTTGTTTTCCAATGTGATTTAATGTTAACAAGATAACACTTTTTCCTTGAGGATAGCTCAACTTAATGCTTTCAGTCAAAATCCCATAATAAGTTATATCTGCTGCATCAGTGCAAGAATTCACAAGAACACCATAATTTTGGGTCCCGCTCATCTTATCAATCTTTTTAATACGCCACATGTACCCGTTACAGGTGATCTTAGTCATTGTCTTTATCCATTCACTTGGAAATGCACTTAGATATTTCAAATTATCAGCCATGGAACAATTGACAAGACGATGCCTATTAACCTGAGAATGTATAGATTTTGTCTGTTATGATACATAGACCATGTAAAGTTTGCATATATAAATATCATATGTATATTAAGATACTTACATTTTGTTCAAACCATTTTGGAAATATCTTTTTATGAATCTAACGAATGCTTTCATTTGAAGTGTGACATTCAGTACTAACAATCTCATAATGCTCTTTGAAACCATAAGAACACGTCGTAAATTATAGAATGAATTTTAGGAATTTTATTGTACCAAATCGAATAACAAGGTATACTTACTTTGCATAACTTTGAACTTCATCGCAGTTAAATAACACATAGGTATGTGTTTGGTCAATTAGTGAATGGTCAGGATGAATGTCTTTCTTTCTGGACAATGCTCGACATCTTAAGGAGAACACATATAGTCCCTTGTAACCTTCATCACCATCATCATTATTCCTTGAGAACCTATTCTCCTTAGTCTCCACACCAGGTAAATATCTTGCACAAAATATCAAACATTCATTTGCTACGTATCATTCAACAATTGACCCCTCTGGGCAGCTTTTATTGCCAACAGACAATTCCAATGTCCTCAAGTCCCTACGAACATCAAAATCACATGACATGGCTATTATGCTTAGTTGTAAATATAAAACTATGGATGTAAAAATTAAAAATTAGATATATACCTTTCTACATTGTACATCCAATGATAAATGACCGGGCCCGTAACCTTTGCTTCATATGGCAAATGGACAACTAAGTGTTCCATTATATCAAAGAAGGATGGCAGAAAAATGCTTTCCAAATGACAAAGGGTAACAATGACACGATCCTGTAACCTCTCAAAATCTTGAGGTGTTGCAACTTTAGAGCAAAGCTCTTTAAAGAAGTTGCTTAACTCAATCAATGCAATCACCACGTTTTTGTCTTTCATTTTCCTTGCAATTAGTGGCAATAGTTGCTGCATTATAATATGATGGTCATGACTTTTTAAACCATAAATTTTACCATCAACAATGCGCCTTCTGATGTTTGACGCATAACCATCTCGCACTTTCACAAAAGCAAGCAAACCAATAAATTCCTCTTTTTCTTTCTTGCTTAATGTGAAGCACGCTGAAGGAAATGTATACTTTGCCTTTATCTTCTACTGGATGGAGTTTATCTTGGATATTCAAGTCCTTTAGGTCAAGACGTGATTGCAACGTATCCTTTGTCTTTCCTTCAATGCCTAGAAGTGTGCAAGTATACTCTCAGAGACTTTTTTTCTATATGCATAACATCCAAGTTGTGACGTACTAGAAGATGATCCCAATAAGGGAGTTTGAAAAATATGCTCTTTTTATTCCAAGGCATCACTTCATCCCCCTTCCTTTTCTTTTTCTTTTTAGTCTCTGGATGTTTTCAAAATATGACATCAAGTCCTCCGATTTGATTCAACAAATCAGTTCTAGATAGCAGTTTAGGAGGAGGTCTCATTTCTGTTTCTCCATTAAATGCCTTCTTACTATGGAAAAATTTATGATCTCCTGGTAGGAAACGACGATGACCCATATAACATATTTTTTCACTTTTCTTTAAATAAAGGGAACATGTATCAACATTACAATATGGACATGCATACTTCCCTTTGGTTTTCCAACCTGACAAGTTACCATATGCAGGGAAATCAATTGTAGTGCGCACTAGGGGTGCTTGTAAATCAAAGGTCTCATCCGTTGAGGCATCATAAGTTTCTACAGTTGGCTCCCATGGTTCCATTAGCTCATTAATTAAAGGTTCTAAGAAGACATCAATATCATTTCCTGGAAACTTTGGCCCAAGCATAAGCAATGAAAGGAACAGATAAGGTTATTTCATACACAACCATGGAGGTAAATTATAAGTCATCAATATAACAGGCCATATACTATATTGAGTGCTCATATTCCCATATGGATTAAATCCATCACTTGACAAACAAAGCCTGACATTTCGCAAATCACTCGCAAATTTTGTATACCTATTATCAAAATGCTTCCAAGCATAAGCATCAGCTGGATGTCTTAATCTTTCATCCTCTTTACATCCCTGTGCATGCCATCTCATTAAAGGAGCTGTCTTAGATGACATGTACAATATGTTAAGCCTAGGTATTAGGGGAAAGTGACGTAAAATCTTTATTGGAACTGGATTTCCAGAAACTAATTTCATTATCGTCCCATCATCTGCGAGCTCATATCTGGAAGCATTACACTCAGGATAGTTGGTGAGTTCAGCCTTATCCTTCCAAAAAAGGATGCAATCACTAGGACATGCATATATTTTTTTATAACCAAGATTAAATTGTTTAATGATGCTTTGCATTTGTTTAAAGGAATTCGGCAATACTAAATCTTTTGGAAGAACCCTTTTGAAGAGTTTTGTAAATCCATCAAATACCCTGTCACTGACATTATACATGCATTTAAGATGATACATCTCAACAATAAATGAGAGTTTACTAAACTCTTCACACCCTAGATAGAGGGGCTGGCCCACATGTTCAATTTGTTTAAAAAACTTCTTTGTTTCTTCATTAGGGCCTGAGGAATCATTACTGGATTCACGGCATGCAAAAGCATCCTCTATCATATCATGCATATCATGTTCGATTAAACCATGACTTTCATGATTAATTTGATCATCTAGCATCTCATCATCACCATCATTATCACTTAGAATTGGCTCCCCATGATAGACCCATACATGTTTACGGTAATTAGCATCCATCCCTTTCATGAGAAGGTGAACTCTTACAACTTCCCTTTCATAGTGGAATCAATTAGCACACATTGTACATGGGCAAGAAATCTTATCATCAACAGCAGAAGTCGCAAATGCATGATCAAGAACCGTATTTAGATATTCCATATATTCGTTATCCATTCTCCTTAACTTCACCCAACTCTTATCCTTAAACACATCCATAATGGCAAGTTCCTACATATCATAATTTTCAAACAATTATTCATTCTTAAGGTATAAGCTAGCAAACATTACAACAACACTTATAGTAAAAAATGTTAAAGTATAAATGAAAGGTTCCTACATATATAAGTGCATGATTTGATTTACTTGAAAATTACAGAAAATTAGCAGCCAAGTGAAGAAACTAATAACTAAGCAAAACCAAGAAGTTTATTTGAGGTTTACGAGGAATTTATTTAGAATTTCCAAGAAACTAAAATATTCAAACTAATCATTTTCAAGACAGAGCAAAATCACCAATGAAGATTACCTAAAGGGCTAGGACAGCCTGCTATTATAAGGGCGGCAAACAGATTAAAGGCAACAAGACCTATCAATCATAAAGTAAAAGGATCATAAACATCATGGATTTAGCTCCAACTCATATATAATACATACATTTAAGTTAAAGTGAGACATTTAAATTTTTTTTTACTAAAGGCAATTAGGGAAACAAGGAAAAAGAAAAAGGGTCAGAGGGGAAAGCTTCAACCTTTGTTTATGGAGAAGATTTGCTGTACCCCATCAATATAACCATGATGCAAATTTTGTTTCTTCCGTTTTTCTATTTTATCAATTATCACTATTCACACTTTAGCCCTCTCAAAAAAGCTAGAAAAGCAAAGGTAAAAGTAAAAAATAAAGCTGAGGAGGCTATGTAATTCTCTATAATTGCGCTAATATAGTATAGAGCATAACATTGGCACTAGAACTACCTACAACAACAAATGAAAGATAAAAGAAGATTAAGCACAATTTAGTCAGATCTCATATCTACAGTAATCCACTTCAACACGGTTTAGAAGTGTTCAAATTAGTTGGCTTGGACGCTTGATAGAAAAAGCCAGTGGACCTCAATTTCACGATAAAGTTCATAACCCCATTACTTACTACCATTTACCATAAAGCTCATATACCTCATACAGACACTACATCGTCATATTACAGGTATAATCAGATGTTCATCACCCAGTTAATTCTATCAACTACCATAAAGCTCATATAAACATTGAACCATTAGATAACAAGTACAAGTGATTTAGCTATTGCGCAATGTGAATTACACCATACCTACTTTACTGGTTTGCCTTGTTCTTGCAAAAGCCAATACGATCCAAGCATTGTATAAATCTACATGGAAGAAGAAATAATCAATTAACCTAACTTTAATATCCATAAGGCACTTTCCCTAAACTCCCTCTTTTATTTTACACGAATGATATGACCTTGGAAGAACATATTATCTATATCTTCAATATCAATAAGGCATGAGGGACAAATGTGGTCCAATAGGAGACCTCTGCTAAGCAAAGAATCCTGAGGAAGAAGCATATTATTTGGTAGTTGTCGAACAAAAATATCACTTGTTAGTTGTCGAACAAAAATATCACTTGTCAAATTTACCTTTTGACTTGACCAAATATACCACAGAACATCCTTACTATTATACATTAATCTAAAATGATATCAACATCTCAAGCATATGCACCCACAAAAAAAAAATTGGGAGTTTTATACTTTGCTCAGTTGCAATCATCTACACGTAACACTCATCTTTAACAATTTCTCCATTCTAATTATCCCATCTGAAAATAAAGGTTGGTGAGAGGTAATTATGACTCCCTGTATTAACACCAAAAGAACACCTAAATCGAATTATACTCCCTATCTTATCTGTGATTAAAATAAAACTAAATACATCCTAACTTTAACCAACAACCACCTGAGCTTTGAAACTTTCAACACAAAATAAACAAATCTTTCACATAGGTTCATGTAGTTGACACATGTGCCCTATAAATACCCATCATTGTAAGCAAATGCATTCATAGCCTGCAAGATGTTCAGGTATCATAAGATTCAAAACCTTCTAATGAAAACGCAGGCAAAAACAGAATCAACCAAGATGTCAAAATACCCTTCAAACCCTTGTATAAATCTATATGGAAAAAGAGAGGATCAACCTAACTTTAACCCCAACTAGAATGTCATTCATCCCAACATGATATTACCCAAATTCAACTCAATTCAGAGGCAATAGAAAAAATTAATTAATCAAAGAAGTTTTACTGTGTCAACCCTATAAACTACTGTCTGATTCACATTCAAATTCAACAAATTCAATAAATCTCTCAAACAAAGCTTTACTATCCTTATGTTAGGGATATGAAGGAAACACAAACATAAATGCTGGCAATGGTCGACCACCAATAGCTACTTCAAATTCAACATCAGAATGGGCATATCAAACTCATCAATACTAGCACAGACAACCAATGGATGAAAGCTAGTTTGAGTTCGGCCGAAATACCAAAATCTTCAACTCAATTGCACACTCAAATCAAAACCCTAGACTTGAGGCCTCTGAATATTCAAAAGCAAAGCATGAAAATTAAAAAAATCAAATGCATAAACTCAAATAGGAATGCATATGTTTCATTTGAATTCGGATTGTTGAATGCATATAAAAGGATTTTGGAGATGGTTAAACACATATGGAATTTGACAGTGACTGAAATTTCACCGGCGAGGACACCAGCACTGGGAGACGATGACCACTGGTTAACAGCTGCAACGATGAAGGGCCGAATTTTGGGGTTCCGATTCTGCTTTAGTATTGCGAAAATTGTAGAAGGAGGGTGGCAATGATCACTGAAAATTCACCGGTGAGGATGTCGATGCTAGGAGATGATGACCACCAGCAACCACTGCAACGATGAAGGGGCGAATTTTGAGGTTCTGATTTTGCTCTGGTATTGCAAAAATCGTGGATGAAGGGTCGCAACGGTGACGGAAAATTTACCAGTGAATATGCTGGTGCTAAGAGAGGACGATCACCAGCAACTGCTGCTAGATGAAGGGGCAAATTCGGTCTCTCAATACTTTGCTCTGTGATTGCGAGGGAGGCGCAAACAGCCAAAAGCAATAAGGGTTTATATGTTAATTTAATTATTTGATACTTTTTATTATAGCAAAATATAAATTATATATTATTTTTGAATATATATTTGTTTAAACTTTCCCACCATACCGATACAATAAATCATACTACCCCATTATGAGCAATACCAACAGACCTTGTCATTTTTTAAATAATGTTGGTATTACTATGAAAACTCCAACAGAAAAATGTGCATCACAAACTATTGCTGGTATTGTGTTAACAATACCTTCAGAGTTAATAGATCTATTGCAAGTTATTTGCAAACCATTGGGCGCCAATTTTACACCAACAAATAAATACATCTGTTGGTAAAATAAATTTTTACCAACAGATATATTATTTATTGCTAGGTTGCTGTTGCAATAAGTAACTTTTTTTGTAGTGGTCATACTCAATTGAAATTCTCATCCAAGCCCATCCAAATCATCTTACAAAATATCATATTCACTCATAAAAATAAATATTACAAAACTAAAACAAAAGAATTCAAGGTTCATCATTTTCAACATCAAGCTTGTATGATCATGCTTGACCCCAATTCTTATATGCTTCCAAAGTCATCCACATATAATAAAACATCAAACTAATACTTGTTTATGTCAAGATAACATGATCCATAATCAAATCAAACATAAACGAAAATTAAACAAGAGTTAGGGTTCTCACTTGAGCTTGAATATAAGAAGATAGAGGGGTGTTTGGTGGCGATAGGAATTGGGATGGTGGCTAGTGGTGTTGGGGTGCGGGCTGGTGGTCGGTGAGGGCTAGAAGTGGTGGTAGCAGCCAGGGATGGCGGAAATAGAGGCTGAAAATAGGGCTGGCAATCGTGGGGTGGAAGAAAGAGAGGGAGAAGAGGAAGAAGAAAAATGGAGTTTTGCTTTTGCTTGATATTTGTGGCTGATTTTATAAGGCCATAAAGTAGCTTTTTGCTATTGAAATTTAGTACAAATGATGGTGATTAATTAAACTCAATTGTGCCAACTCTTTAGGCCTCAAATTGGGCCCGGAAAAATAGCACACTTTTGCGACAAATCATTTTACATAGCTCAAAATTAAATTTTTTGTAATGTTATCAAAAATAACTTAACGTTTAGTCATATTTACAATGGCCTACTATAAATTGACCTGAAATTGTGACAATAATTGAAACTCGAACTGCAAAGTGGGGTCAAAATGAATTTTTCCCAACTGAAATGATTAAATGTGATAAATAGACGTGGAAAATTAATAACATCACTTAATTAAATAAAAAATATCATCTAGGATTGGGCTGTTACACTTAATTATCAATTAAATTGAGTTGCTCTGCTCTTGACAATTCGAAACAAGTAGAAAACTAAAACAACAAAACATTCGAAACATGAGAGAGAAAATTAACCTTTAATCCATTATGATTCACTCACTGTTTCGAAATAACCTCCAATTGCTTTGGCAAAGCAATGAATTCTACACAATCTGTGACTTGAACTTGCTTGATTGAACACTCGACGAACGCTAATTTGCTCTCAGTTTCGTGAGATGAGGAGCAAGAAAGAGAATATCGGAGAAGTGAAGTATCATTTCTAGTATTCAAAACTCTGCCTGATAAAAAGCCATAGAAACCCTTCAAATCCCACCTCCTCCTTTTTTTCTTAGGGGGTGAATATGCGCATTCTAAGCCAGCTGATTTTATTTAAAAAAATTGGCAGCCACGCTTAATATCCATGGGAATTTGGTGCCTTTTACTGAGATATGGTTGCCACTCTTAATATGTACGAGTATACTTCGTAATTATGTTTCCATCATATAAGAGTGGGTGTATTTTTCCAACTCTTACTTATTATGGTTACAGAATTTAATGCTTAATTCCTTAATTTTCCTACCACCCTCCATTATATGTGCCTAAATAAGTGCACAAACATGACAATTATTTTGTGGCATAATTTTTTTTGCGAATGTTTTTTCTCTAAATTTTTTTGAGTCCAAACAAAATATGATTAGAAATTACCATCATTTCTCTCAATCTAAACTAAAATATAACAAATTCGAAAAGGGTGAGTTTTCATTGGAGAGTTACATGCACAAATATATATATATATATATATATATATATATATATATATATATATATATATATATATATATATATAGTATATATGTATATATATATATTAGTATATATATATATTATATATAATATATATATATATATATATATATATATATATATATATATATATATATATATATATATATATATATTATATATATATATCTATATATATATGTATATGTATATATATATTATATATATATATATATATATATATATATATATATATGCAAGTATATAAGTATATGCATTGTTGAATTCCAAGAGTACACAACCACAAGAGGGGGGTGAATTGTGGTGGTCGATTTTCTCCTAATAACTGACAACCAACCGTAGCACTTGATTGCAGAGATTGTTTGTAAATCACAAACAACCTTACGCCTTGTTTGCAGCGGTTGTTCTCAATTGATTCAATAGCGAAATTCAAAGTAATAAACGCGGAAATAAAGCACACACAATTTTTACGTGGAAAACACCTCTAGCCCAACTGAGGTGTGAAAAACCACGACCTACCTCGTGTAGGATTTAACCACTTCACTAGCGGGCTGAAAACATTACAAAAGCAACACTCCTTGTTACAACTTGTAACCCACGTAACCTTCTTCCCTAAGACAGGTTACACCACGTCCAATCTCATCAGATAGGACACGTCCAAAGTCCACACGACTGAGGACACACTCACTCACTTTCTGTTCTGAGAACAGGGGTACAAAACACCTTACTGGGGTGCTTCTGACTTAATCAGATGTAAGGTACAATGAAGTCCTATTATGCCAAGAAATTGAAAGCTCAGTTAAGCACAATCTTCTCACGGTTTTTCTCTTTGAAATTCAGCTCTAAAAATCTCTTACTTCTTTGTAAAAACCGATTGTCAAATGGGAGAGAGAATTTCAATATTTAAACGCACAACCCAACGGCTATTCTTTTCAAAAGATAGGGAAAATCCTCTATTTTTAGTCGCTTAGAAGATTCACCAAATATTTCCAACGGCTAAGAGAGGAGAGAAGATTTTCTTAAAATATCTTGGCCGAGTAATCTAGCTTGAAAAGGATAAAATCTTAATTTATCCCAAATTCAATCAAGACCTAAAAATAAGGGACAAGAATCTTTCAAGAGAAATCTTTAGCAAAAACAGTTTTGCATTTTTTTTTTTTTCAAATTCAAAACAAATCTTTTTAGATCTGGCAGGCAACCGAAGCAAATTTTCAGATAAGACCGATGTAGCTACTGTAGTTTTTGAGAACACCCTAGGCACCTTGTTTACAGGGTTGTTTGGAAATAGTGTCCCAAAGTAACTTTTCGAAAACCGTTTTCAAGAAGTGCTAAAAATGATACTTTCAAGATTGGCATATTAACACGAGTCTAAAAGATAAAAACTAAATTAACCAAGACTCCTTGTAAGAATTAGTTGACTTGTCAAGAGTGAATATGCTGCTCCAAAACACCTTGGTCACCTTGATTCCTTGGGTGATCTTGTGTAGCTGAATGTTCCTCAAGACTTAAACCATGTGTTGTTTGCTGATCTTGTGTCACTGAAGCTCGGAACCTGTTCCTAAGACCTGTTCTCAACATTTAGCCACCAGGTTAATAAAATATCACAAACAGCGGTGTAGGAACAACGGTGTATTAGGCCCTGTTTGGAGAGCTTGTTTGGAACAACATTACTTAGAGAAATATGTTACTCTTGGATTTGTTATCATCAAAACTAAATATATTCAACAAATTCCCCCTTTTTGATGATGACAAACCAAGTGACCATATTGACAAAATTAAAAGCTTAACAACGTTTAATGCTGATAGGGATCCTCTAGGTGCTAGGTCATAGAGCACGTCATATGGTTTTATTCATATGGTCTTATTCCCCCTTTTGGCATCGTTAAAAAGCATAAACAACAATATGAATACAAGAAAAGAAATATAGAGCATAAGGTGCAAGAAGCATCATTAGGGAGATATTGCATTAAAAACAGTACAATGCCAAAAACGAAGATGGGAGGAGGAGGCAAGAGAACAGCCTAGAGAATTAGGTTGCAGGGGGTGGTCTCGTTTGCAGAGGAGGAATGCTGGGGGCAAGAATGGAGAGAAGGGCAAGCAATTCCTCATGGCGTTTGGCGGAGAGGGCTTGCTCCTCAGTAAGAGCAGCCTTGACAGCTGAGAGCTCATCCTTGAGGCGAGAATTGTCCTCAAAAACAACCTCAAGTTTGATGGAAGGTTGCCCAGAAACAGGTGGTCGACGACCTTGTTTGGAGACTGACCCTTCGCCAACCTCATAGCCACACCCGAGCAGAGTGTCAATCCCAATCTCATCAACGACTTGGGCCTTCACTCGCCGTGTGAGCACTATCCCAAGGTGCTCAAACACCCTTGTCAGCAGAACCCCATATCCAAGATCATGGGCCCGGGTGGTGTTCGCAATTCGCCCTATGTGGCGAATCATGATTGCAGGGAGGTTGATTGGTTCCTCCCGATCCAGTAAGTTCACCAGGCATTGATCGAGGGCATCAGCTGAGTTTCGCCCTTGACCTCGCGGAATTATGTTCTTGATAGTGAACATAAACAATAGTTGGTGCAGGGAGGTCATTTCACCCTTCTTAACAGAGAGGGTTGTTCTCAGGCCCTGTTTTTGACTGAGGCATTGGGACACCTCTAGGAGCCTGGCTGTTTCTAGGGCTGTTTTGTCTTCCCTCACATACACGTCAAAGCCTTGGGAGGGTACTCCCAAAATTTTCCCAAGTGTGGGCGCATCACCCTTAATGCGTTGCCCATTCACAAAACTAGTCACCACCCCTTCGGTGACACTGCAGTTGGCGTAAAACTCAGCCAACTCAGGCACAGAACACTCCAGCTGGGTGTTTGCAAACAAGTCGAGCCAGCCTTGAGCGCGCAACTTGGTCAGGAACACCCCCAGACCCTGTTCCTCGAAAAAGCGTACATTCACTACCTTCCCCCTGACGACATTGCGCTTAAGCAACTGCGCATGTTTGTCAGACATAGGAGAGGGAGTGAACTGCTTTGGGCGTTGGGGGGCAGGAACAGAGGTGGTAGCTTCTAGTATGGGGGCTGTTCTGGGCTTTCGCTTGAGGGGTGTTTTTGCAGGAGAGGGCTTCACAGCAGGTTTAGTGGTTGATTTTGGAGAGGCTTGTTCTTCAGAGGACTCGGAGAACACCGGTGTCCTCTGTTTCTGTCGCTGTGTCAGGAAACAACCCAGAAGAACAGGGCTCAAAATTAAACCCTTCAGGGGTTTCCAAGAGTTGGTCTTGAGACCACGATAGTGTACCCTCTGACTCGACTTTAATGGGACAAGCAATTGTCCCTACAGGGAACACCAATTCCCTTCCACACTCGAAGGGAATATCATCCATCCCCATTCCCACTGATTGTAGGGACAATCTTTTCAGGAATTTGAAAGGCTTGTACAGGATTGGGCGAGGGGGAGCAGGGATTGAGGACGCAAGAACGAGGGCTTTTGATTGAGAGGAGTTATTGGGAGCCATTGTTGCTAGAAAAGAGAGATTAGGGTTTAAGGTTTTTGTAGGGTTTTCAGGTTTTGCTTGTGTGCGAGATGAACGGCAGAACTGAGAATAGGGCATATAAAGAGAGAGGGAGAGAGCACCCAAAATCTTTAGAAGATTTCTCGGTTTGCAACGGGTGTGAGCATTAAAAGCTTGTGCCTTGGGAAGGAAAAAAAACACATCGAGCAACCAAGGGGTGTACCTGTTCTCTTCGTTATGCCTGTTCTTTGCCGTCTGATCTTGATTAGACTTAATGGTACTAAGGCGGCTCCAGTACATCCCCTTATGCTGCACTAAGTGGATAAGTAGAGACAAAATGCACGTAATTCGAGTGTATGCAATCACATCCGTTGTTAATAAGATTTGCAAACAGGGGGAGAGAACAAGGTGTAAAGGTTGATCTTACCAAACCCAGTTCATGTTCTGGAAACAGGTATCTCAAGGTGTTCTCACCAACCCTAGTTCCAGTCTATTTCTCTCAAATTGATCTCTAGCTAGTGCCTTAGTGAATATATCGGCAATTTGATTTTTCGTTGTGCAAAAATTCATAGAGATTAAACCCTTTTCAACATTATCTCTCAAGAAATGATGTCGAATGTCAATATGCTTTGTTCTTTTATGTTGACATGGATTTTTGGCAATGTTAATTGCACTTGTGTTATCACAAAAAGTAGGAATGCATCCAGTGTCAACACAAAAGTACTTAAGCTGTTGCCTTATCCACAACAGTTGAGCACAACATGAAGCTGCTGCAACATATTCAGCTTCTGCTGTGGACATGGTAACAGAATGTTGCTTCTTGGTAGCCCAAGATACCAAACAAGGTCTAAGAAAGTGAGCCATACCTGAGGTACTCTTTCTATCAACTAGGAATCCAGCATAGTCAGCATCAACATATCCAACAAGATCAAAATTGCAACCTCTAGGATACCATAAGGCTAAATTGGGTGTATGTTTCAAATATCTTAGTATCCATTTCATAGCCTTAAGATGAGTTTCCTTAGGATTAGACTGAAAACGGGCATATAAACCAACACTAAAAATAATATCTGGTCTACTAGCGGTTAGGTATAGGAGTGACCCAATCATACCCCTATAGAGTTTCACCTCAACTGAGGGACTCCCATCATCCATAACCAACCTGGTTGAAGGAAAAATAGGAGTGTCTACAGGTTTGGCCAACTCCATCCCAAAACGCTTAAGTAGCTCCTTGATATACTTTTATTGATGGATCATGGTGCCGTTTGGAGTTTGCTTGATTTGTAAGCCTAAGAAAAAGTTAAGCTCACCCATTATGCTCATCTCAAACTCACTCCTCATCATATTTGAAAATTCATTGCATAAATCATAATGAGTTGCACCAAATATAATGTCATCAACATATATTTGGACAATTAATAAATGTTCCCCCTTAGATTTTAGAAACGAGGTATTGTCTACCTTGCCTCTTCTAAAATCATTTTCAATAAAAAAACTTGACAACCGTTCGTACCAAGCTCTAGGAGCTTGTTTTAGGCCATAAAGAGCTTTGTCAAGTTTGAAAACATGGTTAGAAAATTCACTGTTTTCAAAACTAGGGGGTTGTTTGACATACACCTCTTCTTTAAGGTATCCGTTAAGGAATGCACTTTTCACGTCCATTTGATATAGCTTGATTTCCATATGAGCTGCAAAGGCTATTAAGATTCGAATAGCCTCAATTCTAGCAACTGGTGCAAAGGTTTCTTCATAATCGATCCCTTCTTCTTGATTATAACCTTGAACAACCAGCCGTGCCTTGTTCCTAGTGACTGTTCCTGACTCATCCAGTTTGTTTCGGAACACCCACTTGGTTCCAATGATTGTTCTCTCTGCATGTTTAGGTACAAGGTGCCATACTTTGTTTCTTTCAAATTGATGGAGCTCTTCTTGCATTGCCGTGACCGAATCTGAATCTGCAAGAGCTTCATTCACACTCTTTGGCTCAATATTAGAGAGAAAAGCATAGAAAGCACAGAAATTCTTAAGCTTAGACCTAGTTTGCACTCCCCTGTTAATATCAGACAGAATTTGATCAAGGGGGTGCGAACTATGGTACTTCCATGGTCGTGGAGTAAGAGGATCAACAGACCCATGCTCTACTCTAATCGTAATATCAAGCTTACGATCATCTCCTGAGCCTGTTTCTGCACCTGTTTGCAAGCCTGTTCCTGAAGAACATGGTCCCGAACAGGGTTCAATGGTGTTTCCCCCTGTTTGGTGTTCACCTTGCCTGCTGTTCTGAGGAACACCTTCAGGAGTTGTTTTCTCCATGGTGTTCTTACCTTGTCTATCTTGGAGCAACACTTCTTTTCAAACAAGACCTAATTCAAATTCTTCCTCCTGTGCATCATTCTCACTCAACGAGTTAGATTCATCAAAAAGCACATGCACACTTTCCTCAACACACAAGGTCCTTTTGTTAAAGACTTTGTATGCCTTGCTGTGAGAAGAATAGTCAAGAAATATTGCCTCATCACTCCTAGGGTCAAACTTTCCTAAGGCATCCTTCCCATTATTATGCATAAAACACCTACAACCAAATGTTCTTAGGTGCATAATATTGGGTTTTCTGCCCTTGAAAAGTTCATAAGGAGTTTTGTTCAAATGGGTCTGATCATGCATCTATTTATAATGTAACATGAGGTGTTCAATGCTTCTGCCCAGAAATACCTAGGAAGACCACTAGCAATAAGCATTGTTCTGGTCATGTCTTCCAGGGTGCGATTTTTGCGCTCAACCACCCCATTTTGTTGGGTGTTCTTGGAGCTGAGAAGTTATGATCAACACCATGTTCATTACAATAGTTGATAAAACTTGCATTTTCAAACTCAGTTCCATGATCAGATCTCAAGCTAATTAAGGAGTGTCCTACGCTCTTTTCAACCTTTTTGAGAAAGGCAATAAAATTCTCAAAGGTTTCATCTTTGGATGCCAAAAACAAGGTCCAAGTAAATCGAGAGTAATCATCCACTACAAAAAGCACATACTTTTTCCCACCTCTACTAGTTATCCTCATGGGACCACACAAATCAATGTGTAATAATTCTAGAGGTCGGATAGTGCTTACACATTTTTTCGATTTAAAAGAAGATCTGACTTGTTTGCCTTTTGCACAAGCTTCACATACCTTGTCATCATTAAATTTGATGGAAGATAATCCAATAACCAGGTCTTCTGAAACAAGTTTGTTTAAAAGAGTAAGGCTTGCATGACCTAGTCTCTTGTGCCAGAGCATTATGTCATCATTCACAGCACTCAAACAAGTCAGGTTGTTTTGGGGAAGAGTGGAAATACATACTTTGTAAACATTTTTGTGTCGCTCCCCCCTTAATACGACATCTCCTGTGTTGACATTGACAACCAAGCAATGTGTTCGTGAGAACACCACTAGGTTGTTCTTGTCACGCAGTTGGGACACACTTAGTAAATTATGCTTTAAACCATCAACTAAGTGCACATTATCAATTGAGTGGGAGAGAGTTTTACCAATGCTACCTACACCGGCAATTATCCCAGACTTGCCGTTGCCAAAAGCCACGCCCCCACCGGTTGAAGCTGTAAGTGAGAGAAAGTTTGGTTTTTCTCTAGTCATATGCCGCGAACACCCACTATCAACATACCACAGCTGCCTGTTTTTAAGGCTGTTTACTGATCTGTTTGACAGGGTGTTTCTTACCCTGTTTGCTGGGTTGTTTGTGGGGTTGTTCTCTCTCACTTCAGCCTTGTTCTTGAGATCAGTAAGACTGTTTGTTGATTCATTATCTGAATCCGTGTCACTTTGTACCATGAGAGCTATAGCACCTTCATCAGTTTCAGACTTACCTTCATCCTCAGAGGAATCTCCCCAGGCAGCAAGCATAGCCTTCGAGAATCGTCTCCCAGAACTGCTTGCAGCTTGTTTTCTATCTTGTTTCCTGGGGTGTTCTTGCTCTTGCTCTTCTCGAAGTAGTGGACAGTTCTTCACAATGTGATCTGGTTTGCCACCCTTGAAACACCCTGTGAACTGTTCTCGGGGGGTGTTTCTGGACTTACTGAAGTCTTTTCTTTTGCTGTTTTCTTTGACCTTTTTGAAGAATTTCTTGAACTTTCTTGTCATTAAGGCCATCTCTTCATCCTCAAGGTCAGAGTCATCATCCTCTTGTGCTTTCAAAGCAAGCCCACAATCCTTCTTCTGCTCCTCTTTTTGTTGTGAGTTCTTTCTGAGTCCATAGGTTTGAAGATTGCCAATCAACTCGTCAAGGGTGATCTTGTTCATGTCTTTAGCTTCTTGGATGGCTGTCACCTTCGCTTCCCAAGACCGAGGCAAAATTCTTAGAATCTTCCTCACCAGCTCTTCTGTGGTGAAGGATTTTCCCAGGGGTTTTAGCTCGTTTGTTATGTGGGTGAAGCGTGTGTACATATCCATCACGTTCTCACGATCACCCATATCAAACAACTCATATTGCCTCATAAGTAGCTCAATGCGTTATTGTTTGACTTGACTTGTTCCTTCATGAGCTACTTGGAGGGCATTCCATATCTCCTGAGCTGACTCACACTCCGAGATACGTGTATATTCATCTGGACCTAGGCCAAAATATAATAGCTTCTTGGCCTTGGCATTCTTTTCCATTTTCTTATAGCCTTTACCATCAAACTCTATGGGTTCCTTGGGAACCTTCTTACCATCTTCAAGAACCTTGGTGGGAACAAGGGGCCCGTTCTTGATGAGCATCCATAATTCATAATCTTCTGCCTGAATATAGTTCTCCATCCTATTCTTCTACCAACTATAATGTTGGCCGTTGAAATAGGGTGGACGAGTAATAGATTGCCCTTCAAGGATTCCTTGTGGTGT
>JAKOGI010000105.1:875432-917932 GCA_029747015.1 Carnegiea gigantea | reverse complement strand
AACAATGCACAATAACTAATACCCAAAATGAGTAAACATTAAAGATTTTATTATAAATTTAACTCTTATCTTCTTAGAATTTGAAACTACTTTTTCCCCCCCTTATATCTTGTTTTTAAAACTTGGAAAAGTCAAAAAGACTATCATCAATATGATCCTATAAAATTTTTTTTTAAATGTGATCCTATGCAAAGCTAGGTAGGGTATGGGTCTCAAGGGTTTTAAGGTTTATGGCTATTTGAAGATTTATAACTTGTCGATTTAAGACTATTGTTTTGGGTTTAGAGTTTAATGTGCTCTTTGATTTAATATTCATATGTTTTATACGGGTTGAAATATAAGATAAATGCTTGAATAAGGTCTTCCGTAACACTGGGGATCAAAATTTATGCATTAGAATTTCTAAAATCCTAATGTTAGAAGTTTTAAGAGTTTTTCCTCTCTATGTAATGCAACTCTATTGATCAATAAAGCAATTGTATATATTGTCATGTAATCTTCATGTAATATGTTTTAGTTATTTTTATTATAAAAATTCACACAATACGTACTATAGATAGCTATGATTTTCTTTTCTTTAGAAATAAAATATTTAAAATTAATTATCTCCTCTTCTTCTTTTTTAATAGAAAAACAATCCTATGTTATTGTCAAAAAAAAGGAATTATGAGTTGAATAATAAAAGTAAGTCACATCTTGTATTACAAATAATTAGTCTTAATATTTAAATATTAAAACTAATTAAAGTCATCATTTAGAATATAGCACTGAACTCCAAATAAATAAAACATATCTTCTACTTTTTACTATATATACTACTTCTAAATTAGTTCACTTTCTATTCTTAGGATTCATAGACATAACTTATAAATGTAGTTAAAGTTTTCTATCCTCCATAAAATAATTCAAATGTAGTTACCTTTTTTTTTTAAGGAATGAACTTCATTATTACCTTTCTAATATACGCATAAAATTGATGTTGATGTTTTCAGTGTTGAATATGGTTTGTTTTTATAATTTTGTGTACAAACTATATTTATTTCTAAAAATGTTGACATTTTCAACTTTATATATAATTTATTGGGTAATCTTTTATTTTTAAAAAAAATTTAACTATAGGACCTATTGGCCTATGGAAATTGATGAGATAAAAAATAGTTATGGGCAGTGCAACAACGGTTAAACTAAAAAAAGGGAGTTACAGGAGTTGTGATATTGAGGCAAGTATAGGATTGGCTCCCCCCCCCCCAAAAAAGTAAAAATAATCTAAATGTTTTTTTTTTTGGGTTTCAAATGAGCCACGAAGGCAGTACAATACAATAAGAGGAGGGAGAACCGAACTTGAGACCTAATATACTCAGAACATTAGTGGCTAAGATTTATGTTGCAGAATGATCAACGGTTTATAAGCACTATTACTTGAGATTTTAGAATTGGATGAGGGAAAGTTTCTCAACCTCTTATACATCTTTACATTGATTATGTAAAGATTAAATTAAAACCAGATATCCTTGTGATAAAAGGGCAAAAAAAGCCAGATATCCGTACCATGTATTTCAAAATTATTTACTGTTTTTTCTTTTTGTTTGTTTTACCTATTAGCATTTTTGTCTGTTGAGTAAAGCCATGTCATTTCTATCTATGCTACATCATACATAGGTTAGCGGTATCATCAATAATTTAGAGGGCTATGCGGAGCACATGGGAATATGTACGTGATGAAAGCTGAGCTCAAGGTGGGTCGCCGAATAGCTAGAGAACCGGGTTTCCAGAAACGTTGCGTACAACTGGACTCTTTGGTAGTAGTGGGCTTCATACAAGGACATTACCAAGCCCCTATGGAATATTATTCGTTAATCAAGCAACGCAAGAATCTACTTTCCTATCCCGGTTGACAGGTTCTTGTCTCTCATTGCTTTAGGGAAGCTAACAACATTACACATAAGTTAGCTAATATTTTGGTGCAACTAAATTCCCAGTTTATGTACTTTGACTCCCCTCCGAATGATATTAGAAGTTTCTTAGCTATGGATACTATCGAGGTCGCATGGCCCTGTTTAGTTGCTAATTAATAAAATTTCTTAGGGTTCTACGGCCCCTCTTCTGCACCGAAAAAAAAAATAACCAAAATATTTAGGGTATTTACTTTACTTATTAAGTTTAAGGATATTTTATGTCTTTGTCAAAAAGATGAGGGGATCGTATCCTTAGCACTCCTGCGTTTGGGCTTGATTTGGTAATGCTGAAATTGCCCATTGAAGGACATTTTCAAAGCTTAAAAAGTGAGATCAATTTGATTGGCTTGTAGCAAATATATAGAAGGTGAAAATTTTATGCATATTAGGTGTCTCAAAGGATATGAAGTCTTGGCACTATGAATCAGTTTCTATGCCTTAGTTGTTGATCATCCTAAAAAGTGAGGGAGGGATCCTCTTGACACAAGGAGGAATCTTGACTAGTGATGTAAGATTCTGAGTGAGATCCTGATGACTCAAGGTGAGGTATTGTGATAAGAGAGTTTTATATGTGCGATTGGGCATTTGTGAGGCGTATTTTAGGTTGTTGAAGGAAGCTGAGGTCTTGAGCTGCTAAGCTGGACAGAGTTAGTTACTGAGCTAGATACTTCCATTTTGTTATTGTAGTAGGCCTCTATAAATCGAGGTTGTTGTAACTAACTCATGTCAGAAGATTTTTGGGAGCTAAGATCATTTTCTTGCTCCGGCACTAAATGCTCTCTCTAGAGTTTAGCCATGGCTGAACTTAACATGATATCAGAGCCCATAGCCAAGATTCTGATCAAATAGTTTCTTGAATTCAATTTTTTTCGACTGATTGATTTGAATCATCAATCAGTCAAGCCTGCATCAAGTCATCTCACTTGATTTTTTTCTTTCATATTCGATTGATCGTTTTGTATCATCGATCAATCAACTCATACAAATTCCTTGATCCAGACATTGAATTCTTCATATCTGTGAGTTGATCTTACCTATTCAGAATGTCTGCTAAAAGGTCAAGAATTAATTATGCTGATCTTTAGAATCCTCTATTCATTCACCCCTTGCATGGTCCACATCCATTCAACATTGGTGAGAAGCTTCTTGGTTCTACAAACTACAGATCATGGAAGAGAGCTATGGAGATGTATCTATCAACCAAACACAAGCTGGTGTTCGTTTTTGGAACTTTTCCAAAGCCTCAAGATGATCATCTCAAGGCAGCACAATGGGAAGCTTGTAATAATCTGGTGATCTGCTGGATTATAAACTCTGTTTCAGAAACTATTGGAAAATCAATACTATATGTTAAATCCGCAAGTGAAATTTGGAAGCATCTTCAGAGAAGGTTTTCCTTGAGCAATGGCTCTAGGAAGTATAAACTGAACAAGGACATCTATGCTTTGAAATAAAACAATAGTGTAGTAAATGAATATTACACTAAGATGAGGGGAATCTGAGAGGAACTTGATGCTATGAGTGACCTACCACAAATTGTCACAATTACTGAATGTGTAACAAATTTCTTGGCTGCCTTGGCCAAGCAAAGGAAGAACACAATCTCTTCTAGTTTCTTAATGGTTTGGATGAGAAATATACAACCATAAGGAGCCAAATCCTCATCATGCATCCTTTACCTATAGTAGAAATGGCTTGTGCAATGATACAGTAGGAGGAACTGCAATCAGAAGCATTAGAAGATGCTAAATATGCTCAAGTGGAAGCTTCAGCACTTTACAACAAAACTGGAGAAGATAGATGTGTAGCAATAAAGGACACCAAAAGCATAAGTGCTAGCAAGTGATCGGCTATCCTAATTGGCATCCCAAAGCTAAGAAGTTGCCACAAAGAAAAGGGAACAAAAATTCAAGGGCTCCAAAGGCAAGAGAACCTAATATGGAACCAAGGATTGCAGCACAAGCAAGTTCCTTTGCTAGAAGTGACGACCTAGCCATGATGTTAACAACGGATAGAGCAACGATTGAAACTTTTACCTCAGCCAAGCAGTGTCACTCAGAATGACACAGATGATGAGCTGGATTACTACTTTGCAGGTAATGTGTCTTACTTCTGTGCTAAGACTGTGAAAAATGATTGGATACTGGATACAGGAGCTATAGATCTTATGACACCTCACCTAAGCTTTCTACAAAGGATTAGAAGTGCATAAGGACATCCTAGAATTAAACTACCTAATGGACACTCTGCTGATATCACACATACCGGACATGTGATTACACAAAGTGGCTTACAGTTGACAAATGTTCTTTGTGTGCCTATGTTTAAGTTCAATCTCCTTTCTATGTCCAAGTTGATTAAAGATAATAGATGCATGGCAAATTTCTTTGAAAAGTTCTGTATTATTTAGGACTTACATACAATGACACTCAAAGGGATTGGTAAAGAGAAGGAAAGCTTGTACTTCGTGCTGGATGTACCCCTAAGTAAGCTTGACACAAGGCTGGTGAAATTTTGTGAAGGTTTGAACCATGACATAGGACTTGTTGCGGCACCTTTACATTCTAGTATGAATAATATTTGTTGTTCTGTTGGAGTTTCTACTAATTCCTACAGTATTTGGCATCATAGACTGGGTCATGCACCTCTATTTAGATTGAAGCATGTTGTTCAAATATCTGATGGTATTAATACAAGTGCTGATGTTTGCCTTACTTGTCCCATGGCCAAGTTCACCAAATTGCCTTTTGGTTTAAGAGAAAAGATAGCTGCAAATGCCTTTGATCTTATTCACATAGATATATGGGGGCCATATAGAGTTCTTGCAAAAGGCAAATTTAGATTTTTCCTAACTATAGTAGATGACTATAGTAGGAGTACTTGGACATTTCTACTTCAACACAATTCACAGGCACTTAAAACTCTCCAGAAATTTATATCATATGCTCAAACACAATTTCATGCATCTGTGAAAGTCATCAGGTCAGATAATGCAATGGAGTTTGACTCACAGCCATGTATACAATATTTTGCACCCAAAGGCATAGTGCATCAAACATCTTGTGTAGATAGACCTCAACAAAATGGAATGGTTGAGAGAAAGCACAAGCATATTTCAGAAGTAGCTAGGGCATTACGATTTCAAGCTGCCTTACCTTTTGAATATCATGGAGATAGTGTACTCACAGCCACTCACATCATAAATAGGTTGCCTACACCCCTCCTCAAGAACAAATCTCCTTATCAATGTTTCATGTAGCAATTACCTGATTATACAAATTTAAAAGTGTTTGGTTGCCTAGCATTTGCATTCAACCCCGAGAGCACTCTAGACAAGTTCAAGCCTCGAGGAGTTCCTTGTATCTTCCTAGGTTATTCTGAGATACAAAAGGGATATAGGCTGTTGAATATGTTGACCAAGCAGACATTTGTATCTAGAGATGTCAAATTTCTGGAACATATTTTCCCTTTTCATCAAAATTGTCATCAGACATACATGCAACCTATTCCATCTCCGCCTCAGTTCTGCCAGCACCCATAACTGTATCTCACACCCCTCAACCAAATAGCCCCATCACCAATGGATCCATTAATACTACCAACCCCAATCAGGCTCCTCCATCATTCTCTTAACCTGTCTTGCCGGATCCACCCAGAAGAAAATCTACTAGATAGCCCAAGCCACCAAACTGGCTACATGACTATGTTACTAATGCTGCTCTTCATGAACATGCGCCACAATCTCAATACCCTATCACAAATTACATCACTTATGACCACATGACACCTCCTCATAAAGCCGTGTTGTCAGCTATAGCTCAAACTTCAGAGCTAGTCACATTTGAGTAGGTAGTGACAAATCAAATGGTGTCATGCTATGAATATTGAGTTGGCAGCACTTGAGGAGAATAAAACTTGGGAAATTACCTCCTTACCTCCTGGAAGGAAAGCTATTAGGTGCAAATGGCTGTGCAAGACTAAATACAAGTCTGATGGCTCCATTGATAGGCTTAAGGCTAGGTTGTTTGTTCTGGGATGTAGATAGTAGTATCGTATTGATTACCAAGATACATTTGCACCGGTTGCTAAGATGATTACTGCCAAAACATTATTGGGAGTAGCTGCTATTAAAGGGTGGTAGGCTTGGCAAATGGATGTCACCAATGCCTTTCTTTAGGGAGATGTACATGAAGAAGTTTACATGCACCTTCCGAAAGGATTTAGGGATGACAAATTTAGAGCTAGTGGCACTGAAATTTGACAACAAATAGCCTTGCATATAGCTTCCAATCCTGTGTTTCATGAGAGAACCAAGCACTTGGAAATTGATTGCCATTATGTACGTGACAAACTCAAATCTGGACAGATAGCACCTTCTTATATGCAAACCAAGTTGCAGGTAGCAGACCTGTTTACAACACTCGTTCTGTTGACCAGTGCTCTAAGCTCATGAACAAGTTAGGAGTTGTCAATCCTTTCCAACCTCGAACTTGAGGGGGAGTGTTGAAGGAATCTGAGGTCTTGAGTTACTAAGCTGGACAGAGTTAGTTCCTGAGCTAGATATTTCCATTTTGTTATTGTAACAAGGCCTCTATAAATAGAGGTTGTTGTAACTAACTCATGTCAGAAGATTTTAGGAGCTAAGATCATTTTCTTGCTCTGGCACTAAATTCTTGTTGGGAAATTATTGACCCCATCATTATGTAATGTAAGGTTTTGATGATAACAAACACAAATGAAATATACACTTGAGTGTGTTAATCGAACAGGTTTCAAGTATTGCTTGGAAAACTTTGAAATTGCTTGATTAACCATGGTCGAGAACAGGTCTTAAGAACATGTCCTCAGAACAACTAAATGGTAAAGAACTTAAAGCACATCAAAGACATGGAGTACTTCAGAAACAGCTCAGGAAACAATTCTGAGTAACATCATAGCAACAGGTCTTAAGAACAGTTCCTCAGAACAGCTGAATGGCAAAGAACTCAAAGCGCATCAGAGACATGAAGAACTCCAGGAACAGCTCAGAAACAGTTCTGAGTAAACACCACAGCATTGAAGTAACAAGTCAAGATCCTATAGATGCTGTCCGGTTGATTCAACAAGAGTCTTGGTCCGTCATAGGTTTTATTTTCTTAGATTCTTGTTAATATGCCACTTGGAAGAACTCAATTTAACATTTACTTTGAATGATTTTTAAGAACACTGTCTCAGATCAGTTCTGAGATCAGGGTTCAGACTGTTTTCAAGCCAAAACGATTTTTCACAGTTTTTTTCCAAATCTTGGGCTGACGTTTTTGAAATTATTTGAGATAAATTTTCTGTTATCATTAAACCCAGGATAAGTTAATCTTTGGCTTTGAAAATATATTGTGGAGATTTTGAGTCTAACTTTTAAGGGAAATCTTTTACAAAATAAATCAAACTTTTATTTTTGGAATATGAATAAGAAGATAAAAAATTTCAGGATTAGGCTACTGAAAATATTAGTTACTTTCCATAATCTTTTTAGGAGCAAAAAGATCTTATACTTGTGGCTCAAGCACACAAAGATCTTGTTGCCCTCTACTATTTAAGGAGCTTCTCCACCTCCACATTGAGATATACACACACGGTTTTATACACGACTTTGCACACGATTTCATAAATATTTTTGAGAAAGTTTTTACACGGTTTTTCTAGGGATTTAACTTGCAAATCATATTTTCAGAAAAACCTTCAAAGTGTGTGTGAGAATTGAGTCATCTTCCTTGGCATACTAGGAGCAAAATTGTACCTTACATTCGCTTAGCTAGAAGCACAAAAGTGAGGTGTATTTTTATTCTCTTCTTTCATCAAAGTGAGAGTTGAGTGTGTCCAAGCCTAGGGAGGCTTTGGACGTGTGTAATTTGTCTTGGGAAGACAATTACGTGAGTGTGTCCAAGTCAGGGAGACTCGGACGTAGTGTGTAACTAGTCTAAGGGTAGACAGTTACGTGTGTTGCAATTGTAACAGAGAAGGTTACCTTTGTAACGTGTTTAGCCCGTCTAGTGGAAGTGTGTGAAAAATCCTACGGGGGTAGGTCGTGGTTTTCGCCTCGGTTGGGCTCGAGGTGTTTCCACGTAAAAATCTTGTATTCTCACTTTTCAATTATTTTCGCTGTTTTACATCTTCTGTGCACGTTACGAACAGTCTGCCCAAACAAGTTCCAAGCCTGTTCCCAAAAACTGCGAAAATCTACCAACACAATTCACCCCCCTCTTGTGTTAGTGTATTCTCAATTCTAACAAGTGGTATCAGAGCAGGTTCTCATCTAAAATATTAACATCTTGAGAGATCCTAAACATGAGTACACCACATGGCATGCTTGAGGGGCAATCCATAACTCGACCACCATACTTTAATGGTCAACATTATAGTTGGTGGAAGAACCGAATGGAAAACTACATTCAAGCTGAGGACTACGAGTTATGGATGCTTATCAAGAGTGGACCACTCATTCCCACAAAAGTGATCGAAGATGGAAGCAAAGTTCACAAAAAGCCTGAAGAGTTCAATTCCGAAGATTTCAAGATGATGGAAAAGAATGCAAAGGCCAAAAAACTCTTGTATTTTGGTCTTGGTCCTGATGAGTATACTCGCATTTCCGAATGCGAGTCAGCCAAAGAAATCTGGGATGCCTTGCAAGTAGCTCACGAAGGTACAAATCAGGTAAAACAATCGAGAATTGAGCTTCTTATGAGAAAATATGAACTGTTTGAGATGGGTGATAAAGAAACGGTGATGGAGATGTACACCCGTTTCACCCATGTCACTAATGAGCTAAAATCATTAGGAAAGTCCTTCACCACCGAGGAGTTGGTGAGGAAAATCCTACGATTTTTACCACAGTCATGGGAGGCCAAAGTCACGGCCATCCAAGAAGCCAAGGATATGAATAAAATCACCTTGGACGAGCTTATTGGTAATCTCCAAACTTATGAGCTTAGAAGAAGCTCTCAACTGAAAGAGGAGACCAAGAGAGACCGAGGCCTTACTCTAAAGGCTTTGGAAGAGGATGATTTGGACCTTGATGAAGAAGAACTGGCCATGATCACCCGAAGATTCAAGAAGTTCTTTAAAAAGGTCAAAGAGAACAACAAAAAGAAGAACCTCAGCAAGCCCAAAAACAATGACCGGGAACAGTTCACTGGATGTTTCAAATGTGGTAAACATGATCACATTGTGAAAAACTGCCCCTTGCTGAAAGAGGAACAAGAGCCCGAACAGTCCAGGAAACAGGGCAGAAAACAGGTTGGAAACAGTTCAGCCAGGCGGTTCTCAAGGGCAATGCTCGCGGCTTGGGGAGATTCTACCGAGGACGAGGAAGGGACTGAAGAAGATGAAGCTACTATAGCTCTTATGGCCAAAAGTGATTCTGACTCAGAAGATGAGCCTATAGACAGCCTAGTCCAGCTTAAGGATAAGGTACGTGGTCTAAATAAAGCAAAAATTCAAGAGTTATTATTTACCTTGATAGATGAGTGTGATGCTATT
The DNA here is from genome assembly GCA_029747015.1 of Carnegiea gigantea. NCBI lineage: Eukaryota > Viridiplantae > Streptophyta > Magnoliopsida > Caryophyllales > Cactaceae > Carnegiea > Carnegiea gigantea. Next base: position 908,462 of record JAKOGI010000105.1, on the reverse strand, counting down.
AATTCTGAAAATTGCATGTTAAAGGATACATGTTCCGAGCTAAAAAGGGATATTAGAGAATTAGAGCATGAAAACAAAATTCTTAAAAATGAAAAAATTGAAACTGATATGAAGAATATTGTTTTGCATGAAGACCTCAATAAATCCAAAGAGACCTTAAGCATAAAAGAAGAAGCCTTTGTTTCTGACCTTACTAAGCTTGAAAATGAGTCTCTTGAACTGAAATAGAAGGTTGAATCCCTACTTGTTGAGAACAGTAAATTGCTTGAAAAGATAAAACAAGTAGAATCAGACCTTGCTGCAAACAAGCGCTGGAACAGGTCCTCACAGGCACTGAATTGGCTGAACACTCACTGTAACCAAGGCAAAAGAGGATTAGGCTTTGTGACTAAGCGCACTGATTACCCTGTTAATAGAAAATATGTAGGATTACCAGAAAATATTGTGTGTTTTCATTGTGGTAAAACAGGGCATTATCAGTACACTTGTCCTATAAGAAGGTATGCCATGGAAAAGAACTTGATTCATGTAAAACAAATATGGGTTAGAAAAGATGAGATTTGCACTTCAAAAAGAATGGGACCCAAGTGGATCTGGATTCTCAAAACTAACCCCTAATTTATTTTGCAGGCTAAAGTGAGGGGGAACAACCGAGCAAACAACTCAGCAAACAACCAATTGTGGTATGTGAATAGCGGTTGTTCACGGCATATGACTGGTGAAAAATCAAACTTCCTCTCACTTACAGCCTCTGATGGAGGGAGTGTGGCATTTGGAAACGACAAATCAGGGACAATTGTCGGTATAGGTAAAATACGTGAGTCACTCCCCCATTCAATTGACAATGTATATCTGGTGGATGGTTTAGAACATAACCTACTCAGCGTGTCCCAACTGTGTGATAAAGACAACCTAGTAGTGTTTTCTTCAAAACAATACTTGGTCGTCAATATCAACACAGGAGATGTTGTGTTGAGGGGGAAGCGACACAAAAATTTGTGTAAAGTAAGTATTCTCTCGCTTCCCCAAAACAATTTGACTTGTTTAAGTACTTTAAATAATGATGTCATGCTTTGGCACAAGAGACTAGGCCTAGCGAGTCTCTCACTCTTGAATAAACTTGTCACTAAAGACCTAGTAGTCGGCCTATCTTCCATCAAATTCAATGATGACAAGGTATGTGATGCTTGTGCCAAGGGTAAACAAGTCAAAACTTCTTTTAAACTGAAAAACTGTGTTAGCACTACCCGACCTCTTGAGATGCTACATGTAGATTTGTGTGGTCCTATGAGGATCACAAGTCGAGGTGGGAAGAGGTATGTGCTTGTGATAGTGGATGATTACTCTCGTTTCACATGGACCTTGTTTTTGGCTTCTAAAGATGAAACATTTGAAAAATTTCTTGTGTTTCTTAAAAAGGTTGAAAAGAGAGTAGGACACTTATTGGTTTGCCTAAGGTCTGATCATGGTATAGAATTTGAAAATTCAAGCTTTATTGACTATTGTAATGAGCATGGTGTTGATCATAACTTTTCAGCCCCAAGAACACCCCAGCAGAACGGGGTGGTAGTGCGAAAAAATCGTACTCTAGAAGACATGACTAGAACAATGCTTGTTGCTAGTGGTCTTCCGAAAAACTTTTGGGCCGAAGCTTTGAACACATCGTGTTACATTATAAATAGATGCATGATCAGACCCATTCTAAATAAAACTCCTTATGAGCTTCTCAAGGGTAGAAAACCCAACATTATGCACTTGAGAGTATTTGGTTGTAAATGTTTTGTGCATAATAATGGGAAAGATGCCTTAGGAAAATTTGATCTAAGGAGTGATGAGGCGATATTTCTTGGTTACTCCTCACACAGTAAAGCATACAAAGTGTTTAATAAGCGAACCTTGTGTGTTGAGGAGAGTGTGCATGTGCTTTTTGATGAAACTAACTCTCTAGTTGAGATTGATGCACAGGATGATGATTTCAAACTGGGCCTTGCTAAGAAAAACTTATTGCTCACACATGAAGAAGGTAAGTATCCCGAGGATGGATCAGGGCCTGGAGCTGTTTCCTTGAAAGATGGACAAGGTTTGAACCAAGCAAGGGGAAGTATTGTTGAACCCAGTTTGGAACAAAACCAGCCTAACACTCCAGAAACAGGCTCCAGAACAGGCTCGGGAACAGTTTCTGAACCTGTTTTGCCAAGTATCCAAGCAAGAGTAGAAAGCGTCTGTGGATCCGCTTACTCCACGGCCATGGAAGCACCAAAGTTCGCACCCTCTTGATCAAATTTTGTCTGACCTTAATACAGGAGTGCAAACTAGATCCGAGCTCAAAAATTTCTGTGTTTTTTATGCTTTTCTCTCTAATATTGAGCCTAAAAATGTTAATGAAGCTCTTGCTGATTCAGATTGGGTTACAGCAAGGTTTCTTGGTTGATAGAAAAAAGCACCTCAGGTATGGCTTATTTTCTTGGACCCTGTTTGGTATCTTGGGCAACCAAGAAACAACACTCAGTTGCCATGTCCATAGCAGAAGCTGAATATGTTGCAGCTGCTTTCTGTTGTGCTCAACTATTGTGGATAAGGCAACAACTCAAAGATTTTTGTGTTGACACGGGATGCATTCCTATATTTTGTGATAATACAAGTGCAATTAATATTTCCAAAAACCCTTGTCAACATAAAAACATATTGACATTCGTCATCACTTTTTGAGAGACAATGTTGAAAAAGGCTTGGTTCAATGAATTTCTGTGCCACTAATAAACAAATTGCTAATATTTTCACCAAGGCACTGAATAGAGAATAGTTTGAGAAGAACAGATTGGAACTGGGTCTGATTAAAATGACTTGAGAATGCCTAATTAACCCCCAATGCTTGTCTCGTTAAAGGGCTTTTCAGGTCAAGCTTGTTAAAATTATTGGTTGCAGTCAAACTTGGTGCTATATTTAGCACATATGTGGAATACAGCTTGTTGACACTCGTTGAGGTCTGATGATATTGCCCTTATTGTCCTATATTACCGAACAACTGACCGCAGGAACAAGCACCAAGAACAGGTATGGCCACTGTTTGTCACTTTGTGCGAATCAGGTAGGTAATTCCGTTGTTGAGAATTTTTCTTGAAGCATGCGTGGCTGGGAGACTTAATACTCCTCTTTTTCAGTTGAAAGCCAGTCGACCCTTTAGCTCCCTTGCCCGCTCACTTCACTCATCAGCCACCGAAGATCTCTCTCTCACCAAAACCCTAATCTCTCAAAACCCAAGCTTCTCTCCACCATCAATGGCGACCTCCGACAGCAGTGCCTTCGCCTCTGAGAAACGCAGCACCACCACCTCTTAAGCTCCAGTCTCAAAGCGCGTGCGCATGGCGTCTCCGCCAACGCCCGCCTCTCTGCCCTTGTCGACGGCTGCAGCACCAGTACAAATCAGAGGTACGGGGTTCAATTCTCTACCCCCTTTGCCTATTTACTCTACAATTTTTGGTTTCTTGAAGCGTCTAGACTTGCGAACGGTGGGGATGAAATTGGGTGATGTTCCTCCTGCATTTGGATGGGATTTGGTATTGTTCGACCCTAACGTAGAACCTACTGGTTCTAAGGGTGTTCTTGAAACAAATGCGGGTCAAGCTGTGTCTGATGATGTTCTTAAAATGGACACGGCACGATCAGGGCCTGAACCTGTTTCTGAACTGGGTAAAGCCCAAACGGGGTCTGCACTTGTTTTCTTTGACAGAATGGATGACCCCATCATTAATTTGGACCGAGTGGAAGACCTTGAAGAGATAACAGTGATGGATCTGATTCAACTATAGAGGTTCTCCAACCTCAGCCCTTCCAGAAAACTAGACCGGCTGAATGGGGGCCTAGACGTCGGTTTAAAACCACCACTTCTAAACCTATTTTCTTACCTATTTGTAGACCTCGAACCCGCAGTTCTGGTTCACTCACTGTTTCTTCTCAGCCAAAAGAAGTACCTGAACCTCCTATTACAAAAGCCTCTGCCAAACCTACCAAAGAATCTACCCAGTCTCCATCAGAAAAAACCCAAAACACCCAAACCAAAAGGAAAGCTGCTTCAGAACAAGTGTCAGAATAGGCGCCTGAAGAATTAGAAACCGAGGAGAATACTTCCAAACAGGTGCCTGCCTCTGCTCCATCGGTGAAGCCTTCCTCTGAAAGAGTCTCATCAAAGAGAAAGGCTGCTTCTAATCAGGAGGTGCCCATAAAAGCCAAGCCTGATGAACCGTAATCCAGGAAAGCCAAAACTACCATGCCCACAGTAGACTGAGTAGCTCATTTTCTCCAAAAGAGTGTAGTACGGGGCAAAATTGTCAAAGTTGCTTATTTTCAGGAACAGGGTCTGGAGATGTTCTTGGATAAGCTTACAGCCCAAGGTTGGCTAGACCTCTTTGCAAACACCCAGAGAGGGTGTTCAGTACCTGATTTAGCTGAATTCTATGCCAACTGTAATGTCACCAACGGAGTGGTGATAAGTATGGTCAATGGGAAGCGGATACAGTTCAATGCTAAGGAATTGGGAGAAATTCTAGGAGTTCCTGCTGAGGGCCTTGGGGTGTATGTAAGGGAAAACAAGACAGTACTCGGAGGTGAAAGATTACTCCAATTGACTCAAAAGTTGAGTCAACAACCAGGGTTGAAAACACCCCAGTCAGTCAAAAAAGGGGAGATGACACCTTGTCACCGGTTTCTCTTCTGGTTTATCATCAAAAACATCATCCCCCGGGGCCAAGGGCGTAACCTTGCAGATGCAATGGATCAATGCCTTACCGATCTCCTGGACCGGGGAGAGCAGATCAACCTACCAGCCATCATGATCAGTCATATCTCCCGCATTGCAAACACGGCTAGAGGATATGATCTGGGGTATGGATTTCTTCTGACTTCAGTCTTTGAGCACTTTGGGGTTTCTTTGCAGAAGAAGGTCGGGGTGCAAGTGACAGATGAGATAGGTAGTAGCACCCTGATCAGTTGTGGGTTCAAGCTTGCAAAGGGTGAGACTGCTGATTCCAAACAGGGGCCTCGAACACCCTTTACCCCTGTTTCTAGTTCTTCCTCCAGTGAGCCTTCTGTTGATGCCTTGCTTCTGAACCAAAACCGGTTGGAGACTGAGCTCACTGAGGTTAAAGCTGCACTAGCCGAGGAGAAGGCTTTCAATGCCAAGCGCCATGAGGATCGGATGTCAATTCTCTCCGTCCTCACAGCCAAACTCTCTTCTGCTCCACCCTGAATCAACTCAACCCCCTGAGCCTTCCTGTTATGTCTTTCTTTATTTTCCACCCTGTTCTCAACAACTGTTCCTAGCTATCCGATTGTGCTTTGTGCCTGACAATGGTTTTTCCTAATCTTGGTTGGATCTACTGTAATGTTGTGCCGTGCTTGTCTTCTTGTTGTTATTTGTTTATGCGTGACTCGGATGGCCAATATCATTACCGTACCATATACTTGAGTGCATCGCAGGTTGTTTTTCCTCCATCATCCAAGAGGTGGTAACTGCAAACACCCTGCTTCTCTTGTTTGACCTAACCACCCTTTTTCGATGATGTCAAAAGGGGGAAGATGGGCATGACTAGGATCATTTCAGTTTGACCTAGCTTCAATTGACTTCTCAAAACAAAAAGGGGGGAAGATGGGCTTGACCATGAACGTTTTATCTTGAAACTTGCTTTTGCCTTTTATGTCAATATGGTCATGTGGTTTGTCATCATCAAAAAGGGGGAAATTATTGGGAAATTATTAACCCCATCATTATATAGTGTAAGGTTTTGATGATAACAAACACAAATGGAATATACACTTGAGTGTGTTGATCGAACAGGTTCCAAGTACTGCTTGAAAAACTTTGAAATTGCTTGATTAACCATGATCGAGAACAGGTCTTAAGAACAGGTCCTCAAAACAACTGAATGGTAAAGAACTTAAAGCACATCAAAGATATGGAGTACTTCAGAAACAGCTCAGGAAACAGTTCTGAGTAACATCATAGCAACAGGTCTTAAGAACAGTTCCTCAGAACAGCTGAATGGCAAAGAACTCAAAGTGCATCAGAGACATGAAGAACTCCAGGAACAGCTCAGAAAACAGTTCTGAGTAAACACCATAGCATTGAAGTAACAAGTCAAGATCCTATAGATGCTGTCCGGTTGATTCAACAAGAGTCTTGGTCCGTCATAGGTTTTATTTTCTTAGATTCTTGTTAATATGCTACTTGGAAGAACTCAATTTAACATTTACTTTGAATAATTTTTAAGAACACTATCTCAGATCAGTTCTGAGATCAGGGTTCAGACCGTTTTCAAGTTAAAACGATTTTTCACAGTTTTTTTCCAAATCTTGGGCTGACGTTTTTGAAATTATTTGAGATAAATTTTCTGTTATCATTAAACCCAGGATAAGTTAATCTTTGACTTTGAAAATATATTGTGGAGATTTTGAGTCTAACTTTTAAGGGAAATCTTTTACAAAATAAATCAAACTTTTATTTTTGGAATATGAATAAGAAGATAAAAAATTTCAGGATTAGGCTACTGAAAATATTAGTTCACTTTCCATAATCTTTTTAGGAGCAAAAAGATCTTATACTTGTGGCTCAAGCACACAAAGATCTTGTTGCCCTCTACTATTTAAGGAGCTTCTCCACCTCCACATTGAAGATATACACACACGGTTTTACACACGTTTTTTCATAAATATTTTTGAGAAAGTTTTTACACGGTTTTTCTAGGGATTTAACTTGCAAATCATATTTTCAGAAAAACCTTCAAAGTGTGTGTGAAAATTGAGTCATCTTCCTTGGCATACTAGGAGCAAAATTGTACCTTACATTCGCTTAGCTAGAAGCACAAAAGTGAGGTGTATTTTTATTCTCTTCTTTCATCAAAGTGAGAGTTGAGTGTGTCCAAGCCTAGGGAGGCTTTGGACGTGTGTAATTTGTCTTGGGAAGACAATTACGTGAGTGTGTCCAAGTCAGGGAGACTCGGACGTAGTGTGTAACTAGTCTAAGGGTAGACAGTTACGTGTGTTGCAATTGTAACAGAGAAGGTTACCTTTGTAACGTGTTTAGCCCATTTAGTGGAAGTGTGTGAAAAATCCTACTGGGGTAGGTCGTGGTTTTCGCCTCGGTTGGGCTCAAGGTGTTTCCATGTAAAAATCTTGTGTTCTCACTTTTCAATTATTTTCGCTGTTTTACATCTTCTGTGCACGTTACAAACAGTCTGCCCAAACAAGCCCCAAGCCTATTCCCAGAAACTGCGAAAATCTACCAACACAATTCACCCCCCTCTTGTGTTAGTGTACTCTCAATTCTAACAATTCTCTCCTTAGAGTTTAGCCATGGCTGAACTTAACATAGGTACCCCAAATTTTGAGTAGGGGGAAAGTGTGCGAAGATGGAACGATACATTCATCAGAGTGACGAAAGGGTTCAAACACAAGCTAGATTGACAGAGGCATACTGTTATAAGTATACCAAGTTGTAATATGTCTTATTGATTTTTATTAGATGCGTCGGTTGTTGTTGGTTTGTTGTTTTTCCCCCTAATGTGGAGGGGTTTTACACTTCGGGTGTGCTTGGTAGGGTTGAAAATCATTTTCTTAGAAAATTATTTTTCATGTAAAATGATTTTTAGCTCATATTTGAAGTTGTTTGGTAAAAGAAAAAATAAAGTTTTTGGAAAATAAGTTTGATTAGCAAATAATGAAAAACAAAAAGGTAAAAAGAGGCACATTAGTGAAAAAACAAAAATAAGTAAGATTAGAAAAATAAAAATTTATATTTTATTCTTTGGGGAATTGTATTACAATAATGGTATTATCCAGATCAAAGTTGTGACAATATGTACATTTGTCAATTTTTTTGATCTTACCTACTGCCAACAATTTGATGCTAAAAATACCTATCGATTTCCTAAATTCAAGTAGGAATCTGTTGAGTTATTATATTTAGTTTTGATGATGACAAATCCAAGTGTAAAAATTTGTCCAAGTAATGTTGCTCCAAATACGATATCCAAACAGGCCTAACTGGTGTTTGTGATCTTTATTGTATTAACTGGTTTGCTACATGTGAGAACAAGTCTTAAACAGGTTTTACTTGGTGATTCTATATTAAGTCAAGAACACCACCTCGACAGTTGATTGTAAGGCATGTTCCTGAACTCTAGCAATGCAAAGAACAACCCCAGCAAACAAGGTGGCCTTGGTGTTCACAGCAGCTCTACAAATCTTGGACAAGATGACTGGTTCAAAATAAGAAGTCTTGGGTATATAGGTTTTATTTATTTAGACTCTTGTTAATATGCCAATATTGAAAATGTCATTTTAAACACCTCTTGAATTGGTATTTGCGCTAAGTGCTTCAGAACACCAGTTGCGAACAACCCTGCAAACAGGGTGCCTAGGGTGTTTCTGAACTGAAGTGGCCATACCCGGTTATCTTTGAAAATTCATTTCGGTTGGCCAAGATCTCCAGAATACTTTCTTTAAATTCCAAGATTGCTATTTTTCTAGAAAGGATATTTCTTGAAAATGTTATGGGAGATTTGCGAAAATAGGTTTTGGGAGAATTGCCAAAAACTAAAAGATTCCCTTTGCCTATATTTTCGGATATGATAAAATTTCAAAAGTTGAAGATTTCTAGTTGTCATTTGAATCTTCTTCACGGCTATGGGAAGATAAGGGTTATCTCTTAAGATAACAAATCCCTCATATTTTGGGAAAAAATTTATCACTAGCCGTTGGAGAGTATTTCTTGCTTGAAAATCGTTTTCCATACTTAGCTGATTCTTTCACCTCTCCTTGTTTTTGACCGTTGGATTTTGTGTTTAAAATCTCAGCATTTCACTCCCATTTGCATAGAGGAAAAAAGACGAGAAACATACACAACATACGCAAAAAGGGAAAATTTCAAAAGTGGTTTTTCTAGTGAGAAGAATTTTTCGAGTTACGCTTGAGAAAAGAAAAACCGAGATAAGTTGTGTTTAAACTGAGCTTTCAAGATATTGGCATACTAGGACCTCATTGTACCTTACATCTGCTTAAATCAGAAGCACCCCCGTAAGGTGTTTTGTAACCCTGATCTTGGATCAGAAAAGTGAGTGAGTGGTCCTCAGTCGTGTGGACTTTGGACGTATCCAATCTGGTGAGATTTGGACGTGGTGTAACCCTTCTTAGAGAAGAAGGTTACATGGTTGCAAGTTGTAATAAGGTGTGTTACATTTGTAACGTGTGAAACCCGTTAGTGAAAGTGGTTAAATCCTACACGAGGTAGGTCGTGGTTTTTCACACCTCAGTTGGGCTAGAGGTGTTTTCCACGTAAAAATTGTGTGTGTGCTTTATTTTCCGCATTTATCTTGGTGATTTTCGCATTTGCAATATTTGAGAACACCCCCTGCAAACAAGTCACTAGGGTGTTTGTCATCTGAGAATAACCTCTGTGAGGGTGTTTGTTATTTACAACGCGAAAATCAGACACCACAATTCACCCCCCTCTTGTGGTTGTGTACTCTTGGAATTCAACAAAATCCAAACAAAGAAGGGGAAAAATCTAGTGAGTTTATCTATCTTCTTAACCCGACGATAAATTATAGAGTGTTTTGGAATTCGATGAAATCATGGTTGCTAGATTCATCGACATTGGTGTCGGCATTGAGATGATACAGTTTCGTTAATCTTTGATGTGCTGCCTTAATCTTCGAATTATGTCACTACCTTAATCTTCGAACCATATGTCGAGTAAATATACGCAAAAGAGATAAAGAATGTGAAACCGTGTGAGCGTCAAAGAAACGTAAAATTAATTTACGCTCTATTCAAAGTGAAAATATTTTTCTTCATTTTAGAGAAAATGATTTTCCTTTGAAAACAAATTTACCCTCCTTCTTTTGCCAAACACCGTAAAATGAGAAAATTATTTTCCGGAAATATAATTTTCACCCCTACCAAGCACACCCTTAAAAATTATGGTGTTATTTTTCTTGTTGTGTGTGTGTTTGTAGCAAAATTCTGTCTTATACTTTCATTGTGCAACTAATGATACTAAAGCAGATTCAATCCCCAACACTTGGCTGCACCAACACGATTATTGTATAACCCAATCATGTCATGTTATTGGGAAATTAGTATCATTTTTTAGCACAAACTATATTGTACAATTGGAATGACGGTGAATTGTATGCCACGAGATTAATTGACTTGCTAGAACATATGGCATAGTTAACAAGAACATATAATGTTGCTCATTAAAACGTGGACAATTTCATTTATGGTGTGTTTGGCAGGGTGGAAAATTATTTTCCCGGAAAATAATTTTTCATGTAAAATGATTTTTAATGTAAAATGATCTTCAACTCGGATTTTCAATTGTTTGGTAAAAGGAAAAATGAACTTTCTGAAAAATAAGTTTGATTAGCAAAAACTGAACGAAAAAACTAAAAATAATTTAAACTAAAAATATTTTTTCTTAATCTTCAAACCATATATCAAGGAAATAGACATGAAAGAGAGAAAAAGTGTGAGACCGTGTGAGAATCTAAGAAACGTAAAAGCAACTTTACGACATATTTAAAGTAAAAATATTTTCCTTCATTCTAGGGAAAATCATTTTCCCTTGAAAACGAATTTGTCCTTCTCCTTTTATCAAACACCATAAAATAAGAAAATTATTTTTTCAAGAAAATGATTTTCACCTCTACCAAACACACGCTTAATGTTAATTCACTAGAACATATAACATAATCTAATGAATAAAACCTAATGAGCTATGACATACATCAATTGAATTAATGCTTCAACTGCTAGATTATAGTGCTAGCAAGTACTCTGATACTTCAACTGCAGATAATGAAGGGAGGTTAATAGTAGACAAGGATGAACTTCAAACCCAAGTTTATCATATCTCGTTTAGTAATTACACTGCAAAAAAAGTCCGAATAGCAATGGAAGACAGAAATTTCAAACTGCGACAAAATACATTCTATTAAATAAAAGAGTGACTTTGCTTGTCAATCAATAACTATTACAAATTAAAAAAGTGATTAACTCACTCTGACGGAATATATATCTTTAGCTTAACTTTTGCAAGGAAATTAAATCTTCCTAAGTCTGGATCCCAAAAATAAAAAAAAATTCTTCCTAAGTCGCTATTAGTCAACTAACATGTCGCAGCATATATAAATTATTTACCGTCTATTTAAGTACTTTTCATATTATCTAGCTAAAATTTTCATCTCACTTTTTAAAATAATTTTTGCTTTTAAGTGCAAGTGAGGAGCACACCAAATGTAAACGTGATCCGAACACAAATATTTAGAAATAATTCTCATAAACTTTATCGGTTGGGGCAAACAACATCCAGTACAATCATCTAATTTTGAAATTGTTAAAGATGGACTTCTGGGCAACTATTTTTAACTTCGGTTTACATGCATGAGGAGTCGTTTAAACAGTTTTTTAAGGCCAATGTTTTTGTATTACTTTTTGACAACAGTTACCCCCTTTGTGCAAGTTTAAATGGAGTGGCCCGGGGGACGAGGTAAGCTGTTAGATCTGGCAAGTGGGTCATTGAATTCAGATATGTGTCGGGTTATGTTCGGGTCGGATCATGTTTCTAGTTAAGTGGCATTTCGCATCATATCTGTTTGGATTAGGTGAGCTTCGATTAGGGTTGATCAGTCTTTGATCCAATATGCTTGTCATGCAAAAATAATCAACTTTTTAGAAAATTTCGGGTCGGATATGATTCGATTCGGATCAATTCAGATTTTGGGTTTACTTTCGAGTGAGCCTATTTCGAGTATATGGTCGGTATACGTCTGGAACGTTCATTTTGAGTTTCGAATATCGAGTCGATATAAGTCAAGTCTACAAGCTGCTAAGGGGTATCAGGGCAAGACTTAAGTATCGTGGCATCCACTGGATTCAAAAATTTCATAAATATCTTGTAAAACTCTTTTAAAAAAACTTAAATCGACGTTGATATAAATTAATGAATATGAAAAATATCTCAAAACATTTATTAAGTGGGCACTCATAGATGTAGTTTCACAGACCTCAGCCAATGAAAATGTCTGACATACGTCTCCGTAAAAGCAGAGCTCCGTTAAAATGGTGTCGTTAATTGTCATTAATACTTCTCTAACGAGAAACAAAGTAGCTGGCAAAGCTAGAAAGCGACTAGAATTAAATCATGCGGGGAGACATGCTTTGCCACTCCCATTCCCAACCTATTAAAAGGGGACATTGATAACCATCGTCGACTTTGTTGTCCACACCACCCCGCATTTACGCTTATTTCAACCCCCAGTCCACGGCACCGGCCAGTGTGGGCACCAATATTAAGGAGTAACATAGGAAATTTGAAAAAAAATTTCATTGTAAACTAATCTTAAGTCATGTAGTAATTGTTTTTTCCACAGCACATCTCAGCCATTTACTTTATTTGAGTTCTATAACGTATAGTGTCTCCGTACTTTTATTTCTACAAATTGCCACTGATTTTCTTTTTGCCATTGACAAATTTATGTTGATTAAATGTGCCACTAAGACGGCCTCATATAACGGACTGTTGCAAGTGAAGTAGAGTTTCTACTTTTTGTTTTTTGACATAATTAGGAAGAGAAAATCAGAAAAAATTAAATGAAAAAATGAGCACGGTCAGCAAAACATTCCATCAGAAAAGAAATTAATGACTTAAGTCTTTTCATTGTCATTATAACTCGAACCTGTGCAAACCCCAGAATGCCAAACTTGACGAAATAGGACAGAAATCTTGAATAGAAGTCAGAGTTTCTCCCTCTAAGGCTGTGTTCACGCTACCCCAAAAAAAAAAATGGGGTCATATATTCACTATTAGTTAGTTACACTTGACTATATGTACCAGAAAAATAAGTGAAAATGAGCGTCAAATACCATCCTCATTAGAGTTGGAAAAAGCTGACAGGATATGATTACCGACCCGAAATCGACAAGAAGTTAAGTGGGTTTGGGCATAAAGTTTCAACCATTTTAATTAAATGGGTTGACACGTTCAATCCGTTTAATTAAATGGGTTAGGCTCAGGTCGAGATTCTCGACATAAAAAAGTACCTATGTAACCCATTTAATTATATGGATTAAATAAGTCAACTCATTTTCCCATTTAACATTCATCCGTTTACCTTTTTATTATATAATTAAGAAGAAAAAAATATAAAAATTGTGAATTGTGATGAATCAGGGGAGTTTTAAAGAGTAATTATTTAATGTAATTTCTAAATTTAATTTTTAACACTACGTAATTACGTATTAGTTGAAAATGTTAAAAGCGTCAATGAGTAATTAGGCGATTGAACTTGACCTACTTATCTTAAGTAGATTAAGCGGGTCAACCCGTTTAAAAACTAAATGGGCACAGGTTAAGGTTTTTCAATCCGTTTAATAAACAGGTTAGGTTCGGGTTGAGGAATTCTCAACCCGTTTAAATTCGACACGAACACGAATCCGACCCGACCTGACCTATTACCTAACTTTAATCCTCATACATAATAAGTGAGGAAAAATACAACCACTCTTATAAGAATCATAGTAAATAATTAATGTATGTTCACACATATTAAGCGTGGGCACTTGTATCTTGTGAATGGGGCACACTTGACAAGGATATTAAGTGTGGCAACCATATATTTTTACTTTTCAAAAATTACTTTAAGTTTCACGGCCAATAATTATACAAGAACATTGAATTAAAAAAAAAAAAGCAGAAAAGGGGACTTGTGAGATGTTCAATTTCCTCGTGCAATAGTTAGCTCTTCGTTCTCATCAACAGCCTAATTGAAACCCGAGTTCTTATACTATAATACCACCCAAGTTTTACCGTTTATCAAAAATATCACCCATGTTCATTTTTATTCGATTTTACCACATATTTTTTTGTTCCATGCTCACAACTACCACTTCGGACTGTAGTGACTGGCTTTCACAAGTTTACTTTATTTTTCCTTTATTTTTACAGGTTTTTCTTTTGTTCCTTAATCTTCATTCCTCTATCTTTCTAGAGAGAGTGAGATAGAGAGAGAGAGAGAGAGAGATGAGTTCAAATCAAAATCTGCCCACATTGCATTGTCCATGTGCGAAGCTCCATGGGCTTCAATTCTCCCTTCTCTCCATGGCCATATTCCCCATGTTGTCAATGTGCTTTGGCTACAATTACAAAATCTTTTTTTTTTCCTGTCAATCCATATGAAGATTGAATTTGACAAAGCTCGAAGATGAATTTGCAGAGTCAAATTGATTAAATAGATATGAGAGAGAGAGAGAGAGAGAGAGAGAGAGAGAGAGAGAGAGAGAGAGAGAGAGAATCCATTTGCATTAGGTATTTTTTAAAAACATGGCGTGATTTGATTTCCCCATCTTTTTAGATGAAGCAAGAGGCATCCTTCAAGGAGTTGTGACTCCTCTGTGATTACGCAATTCATTCTTCCTTGGTTAAGCAGTAATTTCCCACTAATGAACTAATGGCTCCTCTATAAATGGTATTTGTCATATTCTGCAATTTAGTTTCCAGAAGTTATCCAAATTTCAAAATTGAAGTTAAAATCAAACCAAACCAGATTACCGAAAAATTGAAAGAGAGAGAATCTAACGAAATTATGAGTGAAAACTTTGATACAACAAAGGATGCGATGAGGCTTGATAGATCAGTTCGAAGGTCATAGATGATGAAGGGGTTGAAGAATTTTTAGAGGAATGTGTTGATTTTGCGGATTCATTTCTTTCCACTTCTTCTCCAAATATTTCTTCAGCAACTCAGACTCCATTCTCTCCCCCTCTCTCTCCCCCTCCCTCCTCACACGAATTGAAGATTGAGAGAAAAATCGGTAAAAAAAAAGAAAAATAAAATGAACCTGCAGCAACCGGTCATTGGGGCGTATGAGTGGTGGTTGAGGGTAAGGGACAAAAGTTGAGTGGTAAACTTAAACAAGAAAAAAGATGGGTGGTATTTTTGACAAAAAATGAAATTTGGGTGGTATTGTAATCCAAGAACTCATTGAAACCCTTCCAGTTCCACGGTGTATGTGTCTCTCATAGTTATGCTCGGTCCTGTGTTGTCGGCGGTGCTCGTGCTCAGCGGCAAGTACTCCAGGCATCGACGGTGTGGTTCTGCAGCGGTGCTCGTATCTCTACTTCGACTGTCGGCACTTCTTTCTCTCACTCTCTGGTCGAATGTGGCGCTTGTGTCTCTGCGTCGCCAGTGTTCTTCGAACACAAAGGTTTTGGCTTTGGTCATTGAGGTAACACCCTCTTTCTCTCACTCGTAGAATCTTAGGTTTCAACTTCAAATTTAGCAATTGCAATTATACAATTTATTCTGTTTGGCTGGTAAAATTATTGATTTTTTATGCAATTTATATGAGGCTATTGAGATAGGATTTTCTTATTTTATACGAGCTTATTCATGAGGTGTATTGATATGAGTCTTGAAGTTGTTTATATGATAAAATCTTAGTCCTTCTATCAAATTGAAGGATTTGTGCTCATTTTCAATTGGAGATAATATTTAAAGGTTTTCATAACCCTAACCGATTTAAAAATAAAGTCTACCAAACCAGTCGTATTTTGATAAAATGATAGACTAGGGTTCTTTGGGGTTTTATGTGGACTAATTGTAAATGGTGTAGTCATGTAGAGCAGCAACATAATTGCAACTCTTTACAAATAGGAATGATTTGGGAAAGCCAATAATAAGATGGCAAGATTTGAAAAAAAAAACAATGAACTCCAAATCAAAACCTAAGAGCTTTGGATTGTCTTTTTTATTTTATTGCTTAGTAATATATAGTTCTTACATGTTTGTAGTTTGTCTGTTAACTATGAGGTGATTATACATCTTTATCCTTTTTATTTAGGCATATGTCTTTTTGATTGACAATGATTCAGTTAGCACCTATCGTGTTCCATATTTAGGAATCGAGAACACAAGACTACTAAGGCATATTGAAACAATCAAGACGTACCAACGAACAAAGGTCGATTTGGATCACACAAAAGCCAGAAGTATGCATTAAGTAGAGTCATTTGTCGTTCAATCAACAAAGAAAGCGAAAACCAATAGTATTGTCACAAAATCTGATTCAATTACATTCAAGATGATTATATACAAGATTTCTACCACATTACAATTAGGCAATCAATTAGTATGCAATTAGTAGTAATGCTACTAGTTAATTAATTAGGACCCAAATAGCTCAAGTACATGACTGTCCTAAGAGACTCTTTAGATTGCTTCAATTTCTGTTATGTAATTTTGCTAGAAATCGCAGATGAAGAGGACCCAGAAAGCTTCTTAGCCTGAGAATAACATATGATGTTGCTCTTCAGATTTTGATGAAGGGATCTAAGTGGGTAATTCCATCTTGCGAAACCATTATCCTTCATCCCTTCCCTAGCTGCCATCACTATCCATGCTCTACTTTTCACTAAACTCATTTTGATTTGCTAAATCTTTGGGTATTAATTGAGATTGTATTGGATGCAAGTTTCTAATGATCACAGTTGTTGTTGAATTCACTTATAAATACTGATGGAGGAAACAGAGACATGGAAACAGGTTGCGTTAGTGTATGGGTATAATGTTGGTTGTTCCAGGAATATTGAAAGAAGAAAGGAGTTGAAAATTTGAATATTGGTTGTTTTCAATTAAATGTCATCTATTAACTAGGACATGATTATAAACCTTTATCCTTTTGGTGTATTTTCATCATTTTATGGTCTCCCATCTAGCTTACTGAAGATGAAGAGTAGTCATGTTGCTTAGACTATCAGTCTTGGTATCTTTTGCCTTCTACTACTTGTTCAAGCTCTCAATTTCAGTTTTATCTGATCTTTTCATTGGCCTGTCTAATTATTGTGACTGCGATGATTTGAGCATACCAACTAGGTGGAAAATCTCTCATTGCGTTGAACGTGTTAAATGACCACTATGTTACCTTTTTATTTGAATTCCGATTTGAGTGGAGCCTTAGATATATTCTTTTGGATACTGCAATAGTTGTTTCCATTACTTAACTATTTAAAAGAAAGAGTATATTGCATCCTAACCCTCACATTGGATCCTTATTTTTGTTGTATATCAGAAAAACTTCTCTCTTTCCATACCAAATCTGTTACCTAGCTATTGTTCATCTCTTTACTTTTCATTTTGTATCTACTATAGAAAATTTCATTCAACCAATGACTGTAAGTGATAAAAAAAAGATCATGCTTCCGCTCTTACTTGTGTTGGATGCTGCAGGCGTAGGAGTTGTTGAGTTGATTTGCTCCAACATATCACCATTGAGATTGTTAAGAGTTTCTTTTATTCCTTGTTATATTTATGACAGGCTGTAAAAGGAAAACAGCTAAGTTTTAGGCAGAGTTCTGCCATTTTTTTTTTTTCAAAATCAGCCTGCAAAAATACCTCAAATCTACGATGAAATTACTCACGAAAAAACTTTAATTTTTCGATGCAAAATACAACGTCAAATCCCCCGTCGGGAATTAGCTCGTAGCAGAAATTTTTCCGACAGCATCCGACGGGATTTCCGACGGAATCAACCCGTCGAAATTTCCGTCGGTCAGTGTTTGAGGTTGCAGGCAATTTGCAGAGGGAAAGAGGTTTCCGTCGGAATTTTCGACGGAATTTTCCGTCGGAATTTCCGACCGAAATCTCTTCCCCACCAAAAAAAAAAAAAAATTCGCCCAAAAAAAGTTTTTGCTCCTAAAAAATAAATAAAGAGCTTAAATATATCAGGCTCACCACATGCAACATATGCAATAATTACTAAATACAAATTTTTATATCTGAAAATAAAATGTGCTAAATTAAAAATTATTCATAACATCCACAATTGTTTTGGATCTATAGGTAGATCATATAAATTAATCAGATTTAGATAAATTTGCGGGATCATCGTTGTCATTTTGGGAGTCCTGCGCATCATCAGTGTTCAAGTTGATTTGGCTGGAAGAACCTGCACTTTGTCCTTTAAGAAATCTCAAAACTTTTTTTTCCATAATGCGCTCTGTCTTCCCCTATTTCTTATCAATTTGACTTATAGCCTCTGCTTGCTTGGTAATGCTCTTATTGAGGAGTTGCGCTTGCTCTCTTGGATTAAAATGGTCAGCTGACGAATGGCATGCATCTGCAATTGTAGCTGATTTCTTCAACTTGACCCCTCCATGTTAAAACTGTATACACCGTCTTTTTTGTCCAGATTTTCTTTAATCCAAAACTCTTCTGCGGTCATAGGGGGCAGTTGGGGCCCCCTTGAGTTACAGCTTGAGTGTACTCCTCCCATTTGTTATGATAATCCTCCTAAAAGTTGTCAAAAATAAAACTATTACATACTAAAGCGACAATTATAACATATGAATAATGTCTGAATAAAATGTGCCAAACTTATATATTTTTTTGTAAATTTTTTATTAACGAAAACTTTGCCTTTGACCTTACAGTGAGTGTCCTTAAACAGTTCCTCACATATGGGTTCCCTACCTAATATTTTGGCCTACAAAAAATAAAATGTAACGAGTGATCAAATGTAAAGAAGGACCAAAACCTCAATCCTTACCATACATTGTATATCAGAAACACACTTATTAATAAGCACATTACTTACTAAGTACTTCTTCCTTTCACTAATCGGAATTGAGCCACATGTATGTAACGAAGGACTAAAACCTTCTGCATTACTTAATCTATTCTTTTTATTTTGTTGACTAAATTTCTTAAACTTGTAATCCTCACTCCAATGTTTGAGCATCTCATTCCAAACATTAGGTGGTAATCACTTCGCCTTTTCATGGTACTTCTTGGCATATTCAAGAATATCCTAAATCGAGTTGCACCTCCGTACTCAAAGTTATACCATATCTGAATTTCATTGTCTGGATGCCAGTAATAGTGTTTCTCTAACAAAATTGAAGTATATTAGTAAACATATCAAAAAATCTATTCACGACTTTCAAATTCATTGTACACAAAATTAACCTTGAACTTATTAAATTATATGTCTCACTATGATTGTAGAACTTCCCCCCACGTGGTCCGAAGACATGGGTATTTACCTGCAAAACTTTCAACAATTTTTTGAACTATGCCCTAATACGAAACAAAACTAAGAACAACAAAAAATTTGTTAAAATTAATTACTGTAGCCATTAAAAGAATATGATTACTGAAGAAGTTAGAAAATTTATAATGAACTTGCGTATCACCATCAGGTTGTAAATATATCTTATTGTTAGTGCTTGCAACTTCACTATCAGTTGTAAAACTTTGTCTATCTCTTCCTATCCCTTCATTTTAGACCCCTCCGTTGTGGATTGAGTAGCTTGGCATTCTAGGCTGACCAACAATCTGATTACTGTTGTAATGTAGGCTAATAGTGCCAAACTGTTGATAAACTAATGGGGTAGCTGAAATATCATCAATGTAAGGATTATTGGGTTAGATAGATGATTGCATACCCATACCAAAAAAAGGTGGTTGCATATATGGTTGCTCATTTAGGCTACCAAAATAATTTCCGAACAGTTGAGTTGGATCAAAAAAACCTCCAAACATTCCACCGAAGGTGTTTGTTTCATAGTTTTCAGCAAAGTCATGCTGTGGGGTCGGTTGTGGTACTCCTCTACCCACACCATTCCTAACCGTTCGGCCTCGACCACGTCCACCATTTACTCCAGACATCTAATAAATAAGAACAAAATAAAAATCAAATACAATAGCGCAAAAATCCATAGCATTGTCAGTGAACAAATTACAGTACATATATACAATTGTCTTTCCTAACTTACAATTAAAAAAAAAAATGTACATAGACATGCATAAATATCTATACAACTAAAGATTAAATCAACGATTGTGCGACACATCGTCATCGTCATCATCATCACTTTGCAATGCCATATCTCCTTCATCATCATCATTATCAGTGTCTTCTGCTTCATCCTCCCATTCACCTTCTTCGTCCTCTTCATAATCATCATCATGTTCACCATCCCATCATGATCATCACCCCAATCATGTTCATCAACATCATCAGCTTGTGTAGTTGCATCAACTAATGTTGTGGATATTACATTATCCACATTCATGGTTGTCATTCCTAACTATTGATAGGCAAGTTCTAAATTATCCTTATCTTTAGGCGCCTCACGAGATTTGTTTGGTATAACTACCCACTAATTCGCTTTTCCTGGTATCCCCTCAGAGTACTTAAGGTATACCACTTGGTCGTAGTATCAGCAAATATGAATGGTCAAACTTTCTGTAACGTCTATTATGATTAACCTCGGGATATAGGGTAAATTTAGGATAACGTAGCCCCCGAGGAACATCTGGGTCAGACCATTCACAGTTAAAAAGTACACATTTTTTAATTGGTTCACTTGTAAATTCAACACAAATAATTTCGTGAAGTATGCCATAATAATTCTCTGATACTTCATCACCTTCGCCAACTCCTTCGACACATACGCCATAGTTATATGTGGCTTTACCTTCATTCTTAGCCTTGGTATGAAATCGATAACCATTAACTTCATACCCAGAAAAACATTCCACTACTACAGTCGATCCATAAGATAAGTTCACCAAAAAATTTTGCCTCTCATCATCAAACACCTGGTAAGAATTGACCTATGAAGAAAAAAAAAAGATAATTCTTTTCAAGCATGCTAACATGTAACTCACTGGAGCATAGATTTCTGAAAAATTAACTCAATTCGACCAAGGGTTCCAAAACATCTTCCGAAAGAGTGGCAAAAGCTACTGGAAGAAAATTCTCCAAAAATACATGATGATCATGACTTTTCATGTTTTGAAACTTGTGTTAGATGGATCAACTCAACTTCCCACATTAGAATAATAACTATCAGGCACATGAACCTCCCGCAACCATTGGCAAATAGCCCTTTTTGAGCTAACGACAGTGCAAATTTGGCTTTCGACTTATACAATCCATCAGTGGACCCTCTTGTAGCTAAATTCAACTCTTGCCTACTGTACAAAGTAGACATATCTATTCTTGCTTTTATATCATCCTTTGCTTTTATATCACTGTGTTTATAATATTTTCACTGAAACTTTTCTCAAAATTCATAACATCAAGGTTATGCCTTAGAAGTTGGTGCTTCTAATAAGGCAACTCTCAAAAGATACTTTACTTTGTCCAGTTATGTTCATTTTCTTGAAATTCGGGGATTTGAAATTGTGCATCTGTAGTCACTTTAGGCAATCTAGATGTTATATCAGACAATATTTCACCATAAATTCTTTGGAGAGGGCTAATGTGTATGCTTTTTCCTTTACGAAAAGCAACTTTATTAGCTCTCAAACAATGATTCCGAGGCAAGAACCGACGATGGCAATCGAACCAAGATGGCTTTCGTCCATGCTGTAATAGGAATGCACAATTTTAGTGTATACAAACCAGACATGCTAACAACCCATGAGTACTCCAACCGGATAACATACCATAGGCGAAAAATCATTAATTGTCCACATTAATACAGCATGCAATCTAAAAGTTTTTCCGTATAAAACGTCAAATGTATTCACCCCAACATCCTGTAGCATTTCCAACTCATCAATTAAGGGTTGCAAGTACACATCAATTCTGCTCTTCAGATTTGTTGGACATGTAATAATACAACTTAAAAACATGTATGGAATGGTCATACACATATTTGGAGGTAAGTTATAAGGTGTAACAACAATTGGCCACACAGAGTACGATCTTCTAGATATGAAAAATGGTGTGAAACCATCAGCACAAAGACTTAACCTTACATTCTGAGGCTCTGCTGCAAAATTTAGATACTTTTGGTTGAAATGCTTCCACTCTAATCCATTCAACGGATGCCGAAGAACACCTGATTCTTGGCGATGCTCATGTGCCATCTCATGTGGACGGTAGTCCTTTTTGAGGCATACAGTCTTTGCAATCTTAGGATTAAGGGTAGGTAGTGCATTCTAGCATATAAAACTTCTTATTACCTCATTGGTTGGAGTTCTTTGGTAATTGTCGTGCATGTCAACAAAATTTACATGCGGACAAACCCTCATCTTGTTTATAATAAAGCATGCAATCATTTGGACAACAATCATTTTTCTTAACATCCATGCCTTAATCTCTCACTTTTCTGAACTGCTAATGATAATTTTTTGGAATGCCACTTTTAAGAGGGCATATATCTTTCATCAGACTAATAATTTCGTTGAAACAACGTTGAGACTTGTTGTGCCCTGAATTAATATTAAGTAGCCTCACAGACATTTCTAATTCAGTTATGTTGCACCCTTCACACAACGGTCTTTGGACAGATTCAAGCATAGCGTAAAATGCCTCATGATTTACGTCATGATAGCTACTCATGTTCAGTTCATTAGCTTGAAGGTAACATGAAGCATGTTCTCCATATGATTATGACCGTTGTGATTGTAATCAAAATTCATAGAATGTGAACTACTTATACCCCATACTTTTGAATTATGTTCTTCCCCATGACTTATCCAATACCAATAATTCTTCACAAACCCCTTTCTATACAAATGCGACTTTACAAAGTCAGGTGTAAAATACTGCATATTCTTGCACTTCACACATGGACATCTATAAACTCTATTAATTCTATACTCCTCTTGATTTCATGCAAATTCATCAAACATATTCACTCTCATCAACTACTCATCTCTAAACCCATGTCCATCAAGATTTCTTCTCTTATACATCCACTAACGATGTAATGGCCCATCCATATGTTGCTAATCTGATTGCCTTAATTGTTATGTATACTATACTTAATTTCAATAAATATCTTTTCGAAATCTATTTAACCAGTTCAATATTTGGAATACAATAATGAACTTCTATACGAATATTACCACAATGTTAAAGCACATAAATAATTATACTTAACAAATCAAACAAATCATACAGAAAATTACCCACACACCAAAGAAGAATATACTTTACATACACACCAAAAATTAATATATACAACAAATCAAACAACAAATAAACAAACTCAACATACTTAAATCATTTACCTAAACGAAACATATTATACATGTTTACCTACTTACAACTATTTCATTCATTCAAATCAGCATACATTACAAATTAAATTAAAGATTAAATTATTTACTTAAGATTTTATATTCACTAATGACACTAATAAAATTATATATATTACAAAAAATAAATTTAACAACATAATCAAACACACACACACACACACACACACACACACACACACACACACACACACACACAACACATATATCTATACATACATATATATATATATGTATACACACACACACACACACACACACAACATATTACACATACAACAATGTAATTAAACATATATATATATATATATATATATATATATATGCATTACATAAAAATAAATTTAATAGAACAATTTTATTTTTCATAATAAACCTAATTAAGCATCAAACACAAATTACACAATTTATTTCACACTTCATTCAAATAAACAAAACTCAAAAAACAAAATGCTATTAACCAAAAGATAAAATAAAAATACTTAACAAATCAAACAAAAAATTAACCATACCACAAAAAAGAATATTCTTCACATACTTACCAATAATTAATAGACACAACGAACTGAATAGAAAATAAACATACTTAACATACTTAAACCATTCACCGAAACAAAACATATATTATACTTGCTTACCTACTTACAACTATTACATTTATCCAAATCAACATACATTACAAATTAAGTTAAAGATTAAATTATTTAATATAAATTTTATATTCACTAATGACACAAATAAAAAAACTTATATTCATATTTACTTCACATTTTATATTCCCAAATTCCTTAAAGAAATAAGTGCTAAATCTAAAATACAACAATGTAATTAAACATATATGCTAAAAAAATAAATTTAACGTAACTATATTATTTGTCAAAATAAACCTAATTAAGTATCAAACACAAATTAAATTATTTATTTCGCACTTCATCCAAATAAACAAACCCAAACAAAAATAATAAAATACTATTAACATACTGAGCAAACTTAAATTAATATATACTTCATATACCTCAAAATTACAAAAATAAAATATAAATTCTTAACATATCAAACAAATCATACAAAAAATTATACATACCTCAAAAAAACATACACTTCTCATACTTATAAAAAATTAATATATAACACAAATCAAACAAAAAATAAACATACTTAGCAAATTTAAATTATTCACTAAAACAAAACACATTATGCATGTTTAACATACTTCAATATTTTATAATAATTATATAATTATTATAAATGTACATGCTAATCATATTTTATTCCACTTATTCAAGTAAATATACTTCACAAATTAAATAAAAAATTAATATAATTCACATCCATATTTTACGAAAAAATAAATTAAATGAACTATACAAATATGCTTCAAAATTAAATTTTACAAAAGTTAACAACACAAACCAAATTAATATACATAATTTTAAAATACAACAATTCCACTAACCTTTAAACACCCAAAAATCAAAGCGGACTACCGGGGACGGCGAGGGTGATGGCGGCACTGGCGGTGGCGGCGGCGGTGACACCCTTAAACCCATTCATAACAAATTAACCACCATAAAAAAACCAATTAACTTAAATATTTCAATTCCAAAGAGCAAATTAACTCAAAACAAATGACTTACCATTAAATTACGAACGACGAAATAATTTCTTCTGATCATTGGCCATCGGAAACCATTAATATCTTCCTCCTTCTCTCTCTTCCTTGTTCCCTCTCTCTCTTCCTTGCTCCTTCTCTCTCTCTTCACGGTTGAAAAATACCCGAAACGTCTCCCTCTCTCTCACCGTAACCTTTAAAACCAGATCCAATATTTTCTTGAAAAGTGTGCCGGGAAAATCCGACGGAATTCGACGGAATCAGACGAAACTTTCGTCGGAATTTCCGACGGAAATGGATTCCATCGGAAATTTGAATTTCCATCGGAGTCCGATGGTGTTTCCGTAGAAAAATCTGACTTCCTCCAACAGGTGTCCATGCTGTCGCTTTTTCCGTCGGAAAATGGCACCGTTTTTGTATACTAAAAAGGCTAGCTTAAGGGTAGGAATATTACATAATGTTTGTAGAGCACGAATACCTGGTTTGAAGGCTTGTTAAGTTTTTGCCTCATTGTATTTTCCTCTGTCTTACTTAAGATGTTTAGATCTTTTCATCAAAATTAATAGTGTTGTTTGTTGTACTTTACTCTAATGTATGAGTTTGGTTGTTTCAGCTTGAAACCAGGGGTAGCATGCCACAAAATCGGATACAAATTTCGGGTTCGTGAAGTGTTCACTTGGAACAATGAAGTTCTGTACCATCCCATTCGTTCTGTTTTGCTTCAATCTTACAAATGTGTGTTGCAACTAAACTTAACTCTATGGTAGTGGATGCGTACATTATAGGCATGTTGAAATTAATCTAGTAATAGTTGTTTACGTAGATCTCTTAATTTTCATTATGTGGTTGAATAATAGTTATTCTTCAACTTAATTGATGACAATTAGTTAATGATTATAAGCTATCGTGCTTTTTGGAATCATTTAAATTTTGGTTAAACATGTTCTCTCCCTCTCTCTCTCTCTATATATATATATAAATGATCTGCATTTTTTAAAATAGTGACTTGTTATTTCTTTTGTATACAAATGTTACCACCAAAATTAGTTATTTGTATAAATAATTTGAAAGTTAGTTATCGAATACATAATGCCACACTTATATGAGGGGGGGTGGTGAGAATAATTTTTCGCCCAAAGTTTAATCTTGCCAGGGATAGAAGCAAGGGAAATCTAACTACGCCTATGAGCATATTAGATGATGTAGTCTTCCATAGTTATAAGCGTGGGTTGTACTATCTGTCATGCTTATTAAGCGTGTCGAATATTTCCCCACTGATACCCTACGCCTGCTTACGTTAAGCATGGCAAATAGATCCTGCCACGGGCATAAGTGTGGAAGGAGGCAATTTTAAGAGTGGATAGATACAATATTTCCTGGAGTGTCAGTAATAGAAATTGATATAGAGGTTAGTGGTTTGTAGTGATCAAAATATTATAGAACACTACTTAAAAGTGTTCGGTAAAGTAGTGAGTGAGTTAATGGTTAGAGGTTTGTATAGTATTTTTTAAAAGCTAATAAAAGTAACTTTTAATAACATTTACATAGTGGTTGCGTTGCAAATTATAAAATTATTCTTTTTATTTACTAAAAACCATTATTTATTGTATCTTTTTTGGTTATTTTATATAAAGATAATACTTCAACAGTTACATTTAGCAAACACACTTATTTTAAATTGCTAATTAAATAGCTAACTACTAACTACTAGTGCGTCATAGCTAATCGTTAATAAAACCGCTAACCATTACTAAAACAAATAATTTTACCAAACATGCCCAAAATTGAAGAGACGACAGAGACAGAGCCAACTAATAGCCAACTAATTACATAATTCATGATAATCTAAGAGAGAATTGTGACATACTTGCAGTACAAGGACAAGGGGATTCAAAACACAATTTGTCCAGTAGCAACTCATTTTGATGTGTCATAACTAACTTGACAACCTGACATAGCTACGAACCAATTCCCACACCATCAAGGGGCCCAGCCAAGATTCAAAGCAAGAGGTGTCGGGATTAAAAATACATATAATATATACTTAAGCCTAAGTTCCAAAAATATAGTTTTCTGATGCAGAGCTTAAGCTGATAAATCACGTAACTATCTCTTGGAAAAATTCCCCATTTCAAAATGAAAAGTAATCCACTTCTTACTTTGGTTCGTGGTTTTAAGAAAATAATAAATTCACAATTATTTAACATAAACAAACATGAATTTGATTAAAATTAGTAAATTAAATATAAACAAACACGCAATAGCCAATAAATTAACCCACTAAGGCCCTGTTCTTTTCGTAGTTTAATCAACCCAACCCACACTCACCCAATCTCACCGACTCCTTCCCCCCTCTTCCCACCCCTTCCCACACTTAAAAAAATACCACTTGTTCCCATACTCACCCACTCCTTCCCACTCTTTCCCACACCTACATAAAACAACCATTTCTCATCTTCTGAAAATTTTTATAATTTATGTAATTGTGTGTACGGATAATCTGGTAGCAATTATAAGCAGTTTTAATTTTTCGGATGTTATAGAACAGTTGTATTTTTTTTGTTATCGTTGGTTACAAGATATTTGTTATAGGTTAGAAAGCGTATATGGATGTTGCTGTGTATGGGACAAAATAATTTTCTGTACATCGTAATCATGACAGAAGTTGCAGATGTTTTTTTCGTATGTATAATTTTTTGACATTGTTCGTAGTTCGTGACAGAAAGTACAGATATATTGCAGTTGACATTATTTTTAGAAATTTTATGTTTCTTGAAATTTTTGTTCTTTTATTTTTATGTTGTTATTTTTTTATTTGTTAATTTTGTTTACTTTTTAGTTTTTTATTTTTTATTTTTGTATTTTTTGTTTTCATTTTTGTATTATTGTATCTTTTGATTTTAATTTTGTATTTTTGTATTTTGGTATTTTGGTTTTTTTGTATTTTTATTTTTATTTTTTAAGTTTTTTTGATTTTTATTTTTTATTTTTTTATTTTTTAATTTGTTTATTTTTTATTTTTTAATTTTTTAATTTTAAATTTTTAAATTTTCTATTTTTTTGTAATTGGTTTTATTTTTTATTGTTATATTTTTTAATATATAAATTTTTTATTTTTTTGTATGTATTTTTATTTTTTATTTTTTATTTTGTTGTATCAATTTTGTTATTTTCCATTTTTTAATCCGGAAAAACAACCAACACAAAATTCCAAAGAAATAAAAATAAAAAATAAATACACGTGGATTTTAAAATTTTTGATATGATAAGCAAATTTTAGTTATTCGTGAGTAGTACATATTTTTAGTTTAATTTTTGTATGGAACAGATGGCTAAAAAAGGTTTTTCGGTGTGCGCGATAGAAGTAACAGATGTTATAAATGTTAACGGTTGTAAAAGTACTGCTAATCGTTTACGTTGTGAGATGAACATTTGTTGTTGCCGATTGAAAGTGACGCAATAATTTTACTAATTTCATATCGAACCCAACATTCAGTGGACAGCAATAAAGTTGTAGTCTTACAAACGAACACATATTGCAACATTAACCAAATTGGCATTGTAAGGGCATATATATTGCACATATCACACTAAATTGGTTCATGAATTTTTTGGCATTCAAATCAAGGAATATATCATCATGTTCTGCTGCAGTTGAGGGCGGCCTTGGTGATATTTGGATGCCATGTCGATGGAGATGAATAAAATTGTGGAGGGTGCAAACTGCGATTATTATCTGAATCTGTTTTTGTAATGTCACTTGGGGCATCTGGTCATCTAATATCTTCCATGTCGCCTTCATCTCTCCAAAAGTTCGCTCAATTGTCCCCCGCAAACAAGAATGGCGATAGTTGAACTCCTCTTTCATCCCTCATCTGGCAACGCTGCATTGACGACCTCTGGTGAACTCGGGAATGTGGTACCAAACACTGCTCTCTTTATAAGGTGCTAAGTACCCAATCGTATTTGGATATACGGAATCCACCAAATAGTACTTCCCTGAGCACGTATTGAAAAAATAGCATTCAATGATGACCACATTGTGGGAGACAATACTGAACACATATTGTACCAACTAATGGGGTACCTGGAGATGGATGAGGGAAGTTGAACTTCGGGTCAACTATGCTATGTTGTAATACTGGCAGATCATGGAGCTTCCCTCCCACCCAACATTGACATACGTAATTATGCCGTCAAATGAAACGACCATCAAAACATTCCAAGTCTTATCCCCTTTACGATTTCGATAACGTTGGCCAACGTCATCTGCAATCCTACATCGAATATGGGTCCCATCTAATGCTCCAACACAGTCCTACATAACAATGTACAAATTTGGCTGTAAGTTGTAAACAATGGATAATCATATACATTATGTACGTTTTTGTGATAGTTAACAACGTACCTTGAAGTACGGCCAGTAGAACCCCGGCTTCTGCGCAATTTCTGGGGACACTTCATCTGGACTTCGGTATGGCCTTACGATATCAGCATATAACTTAACTAAAGTTTCCAAAACTTGGTTATGATAGGTGCTTACAGTTGATGGTGAATGCCGAAATCGGATCTCCACGTCACGGTAGCTTGCACCTCGTGTAAAAATATATAAGCTTAATGCAACGATTTCAGCTATTTTAATAAAGCGTCCCTCATCTATAGCGTGGCTTTCTATTATGACGTTAACCAGATGTATAAAAGCATCTCGGTCAAGCCGCAGCAATTGCCGACAAAAATCTTCCCGAGTACTATTCAGCACTCGATGCATGAATGCTCCGCCACTTTCCTCACCAATCATCCTTGGTAGTCTCGGGTGTGAAGCTGTACGTTGCTGTGAACAACTTCGTACAAGCGTGTGCAAGATAAGAGTGTCAACAATACAATCTTCTTCCTTGTCCATTCTACATCATGTAGAAGCATAAAATGATTAGAGAGAAATAAATAGGTACATTGTTGGAAGACAACTAACAATTCGCAACTGCTTGCCATAAACCAACATTGAAGTTACACCAAACCACCACGACAACTAATCGTACTCGCTACATTCATACAACATATCTAAAACGTCAAGTCATTCATACTACAAGTCACCTGCAAACACAACTCATAAATCAGGAAATCACTGCAGTACACATTCCCCAACCCTCTAACTCGTAAGTATCTGGTGATATCATCATCATTGAAAACTACAAAGTAATTGAAGTCCCGCTCACGTCTAATATATTCCATCACATTGAATATGAAATCTGGTCCTTTAGCAGCAACCCCAGGATGCTCTCTCAA
Source organism: Carnegiea gigantea (assembly GCA_029747015.1). Lineage (NCBI taxonomy): Eukaryota > Viridiplantae > Streptophyta > Magnoliopsida > Caryophyllales > Cactaceae > Carnegiea > Carnegiea gigantea. The sequence continues at coordinate 878,457 of JAKOGI010000105.1, read as the reverse complement.
CTTTGTAAGAACCTTTTCATACGTAGATGGTGGGGGGTTGAGTCTGGACTCCGCTTTCAAGTGCATCAGTGCAAGAGCATTATGAACTTCGGCATCCAATTCTTGCCTCATCCGCCTTCTGTCACCTGAACTTCCACCTTCACTTCTACTTTTTCGAGCGTTTGTCTGAATAGTCCTAGGAGGTGATCGACTTTCCGCCCCAGCACTCACTTCCGTCTGCTCGTTGTACTCATCATCCTCCGCGTCATCACTATCACCCACATGCTCTTCCAAATCCACTGCCAAATTTTGCTGTACTGGATGCCGTCGACTACCGGAAGCACCCATTGCTGGGGAGAAGCTCAAGTCACCAATTGCATGCCTGCCATGCACCACTGCTTTAATCTTGTCCAGATTTGGGGGAAAACTCTCACGAAAACTTTTAAATCTTCCCCCCTATTGCTGCACACCAATTAAAACACATTATTTCAAATAGCACATACACACGAATGTCATGACAATATATATGTACAAAGCATATTGTACCTTCAGAAATTTCTCCCAAGCGTAATCAGTGACTATCACAGCTCCCATGATGGGGTTCACACCAACACCCGTCTGGCCTATAAGCTATTCCTAAGCTTTTAATTTCTTGACCGTGTCATTATAATGGTTTCTTATTTGAGTACCATCCCTATCGATCCCCTGAACTTTCAACAAAGCTTTCACAACAGACCATTCAAATTGCGTACCCCCCTGCGCTTTTTGTTCAATCAACACATCCAACAATTTCTCATCCTTTTTATTAGTCCAATTACGGGATTTCCTCCCAGTAAGGGCCATATTATAAGCTATCAAAAATCAACAATCAAATACAAACAAAATTAATTTCAACACAACCACGAAGCAAGTGCACACATTTGCAACCTAAGAACGCACCACAAATGCAATTCGTCTCAGAAGTTGAGAGTTCATGGTTCAGCATTTCCTTCAACCACACATCCATCTCAACTCACAAACGCACAACATTCAAATTCATGCTGGAAATGAAGAGATGCGTGCAAATGCATGGTCCAGAAAATTCCAACTAGCACTGCCATCTCAACTCATGCATCTCAACTTGCGAAAACGCATAAGATTCACATTCAACTCACATTCTCTTCAAATGAAGCACATAGGTTCAATAATGGTGCAGAAGAATGCTCCAACAAATTCCAAATACCACAAGCTGAAGAATTCAGCCCATTTTATTGAGCCTCAAACAACAAACCAAATTTTTTTTTAAAAAAATTACGCACTTACATCTGACAACCGGGGAGACGGCCGGGGAACTGGGGACGTCTGCAGATATGGCTGGCGAGGTCGGAGATGGCCAGCGAGGTCGGGGATGGGCTGCGAGGTAGGAGCTCTGGCCGGGGTTTTGCGCAGGTGGCTTCGGTGTTCGCAGGGTGGGAGATCGACGGGGATGGGAGCTGGCCGGTGTCGTGGGAGATCGCCGGCGCGGTGGGAGATGCCCGACGTGTTGCTAAGGACGGCGGCACGGCCGACAAGTTGGCGCTGCTCCAGCAGCAGAGGGGCGTGCGACAGGAGAGGGGGGAGGTGAGATCTGAGAGTTTAGAGAGAGAAAGAGAGGAGTGATGATAGCCTGTCTGCAAATTTTTACAGAGAGAGAGGAGAGCTGATAGTGTAAACACAGAAGACAGCTAGCGTACAGACACATGTTACGTTTGTATTAGATTTGTAGATTACAATTGGATATAATAAGATTGTGTTCGGATAATCTTTTTGGTGATATCTGATTTCGAATTTCAAACTAACTTTATCGGTATCACAATGTAGTTAAGAATTGATGAACAGTAGCGTTCAACTTCAGTCAGACTGTGCAAAAATGTCGCAAGATGTGAATAATTAACTTGCACACAAAAAATTAAAGTTGTCTATGTAATTTTCAGTTCACAATCAATTAATCGTAACCCAATTAAAGTGAATCATATTTGTACAACGTACAGTACGATGTTTAACTTTAAATTTTGGTGAAAATGAGAAAATTCCCGAAATTTACAACAAAAATTAACATCCGCGACTGATTCAACTCATTTACGAAAATTTAAATTTTTTGGGAGGCAAACCATCAAACAATATTTTGTAACCAGCTAAACTCACAAAGAAATTTTTTTTCTATTCAAAATTTAATTTTAAGATCGTTACTACTACCATAAATAAAAAAAACTACATTCACATACAAAAATATATAACTTCAACCCACTCTCCAACTTTATTTAACTCCTTTCAACTCCTACCAACTTTTACCCACTCCTTCCCCCCCTTTTCCACACTTAAAGAAAAAATATCACTCTTACCAACTCTCACCCACTCCTTCCCTTCCTTTCCCACACTCACTCATCCCACACCCCAAATTTCCCACTGAAAAGAACCGGGCCAAAGAATTTAAGTGGCTGAATTTTTTTTAAGAAAAAAACACTACAAACTGGAAGTTCTTGAACTCGAACACACGACGTACGCCAAAGAGCGCATTGTAGGGCTGAGGTGCAACTACAACCACTGTGGTAGCTGGCAGTGTTAACTAATTAGCGAATATATATATATATGTTTTTTGTTTCCATAATTTTAAATATATTTATTTTTTTCCCCAAAAGATGGGATGTCAATTGACACCACTTGCATCAATGTAGCTCCACGCTTGACACCATCCCCCTCAAGTTGGAGTGTGATGAGGACAACAATCCTAACTTGCCAAGCAAATAAAAATGTTGTGTGCTTGGAAAAGGTTTAATAATTAACAAATCTACCACTCTTTCCTGTGTCCTAGCTTGACAGAAAGCAATCAACACTTCATTCAGCTTTTCTCGAACAAAATGAGAATCCAACTCGATATGTTTTGTATGTTCATTGAACATCGGATTCCTATCAATGTATACTATAGCTCGACTGTCACATTTCAAAGGAATGGGCATGACTGAGGATACATGCTTCTCTGATGGTAAATGACAAAGCCAAGCAACCTCTATTGTAACACATCGCATGG
>JAKOGI010000105.1:777932-867932 GCA_029747015.1 Carnegiea gigantea | reverse complement strand
AATTGATTGACCGGAAATCGCCCCTAACCGAAGTTCACCAAACCCACAGCGAACTGACCCGAATTATCACTTAACTCGAAAAATGATCTGAACCAAACTTGACCTGACCCGTACCTAAACTGAATGACCCATTTGCCAGATCTAATTATACGATTTATGTCCTTATTTATGGTATTATGCTTGGTTTCGCTTGTTTTCATAGTGTTTGCAAATTTTTACTTTGTGAGCCAAGTTATGTGAGTAGAATGAAAATTTTTGGCTCCTTGTGGATCACAGAAGATAGCAAGATAGGCCCTAGGACACCCAACACGGATAAACCATGGCTAGTACCATGGTCTAGGAGGTTCTAGGAAGAAGCAGCAAATGAATCAAGTGAGAACGGACATGCCAGAGGGCACCATGGTCTATCCGTGGTGAACTCCATCTCCACGAATCGACTTGATTTCTTCATGCCTGCTCATTTCCCAAGCAATGGTGATGTTTGACAGCTTTCACTACCCTGACAAAAGCCTACTTCTAACCTTATGTTCCATGAATACCATCTTGTATGTATTCCTCCATTAAGTTATGATTTAGATTTAGATTAGGGAGAGTTGAGAGCAAGTTAAAGGTGAAGATTTGTGAGTATTTCGGGTTGGGTTCGCATCTACTAACACAAGCCCGCAAGACCTCAGTAATTCCTCTCCCTTTTCTTCTCTTTTCTCTTTAGATTTTTATGCTTTAGATTAGTATTGATTTTTATGTAAAAGTTGAATTGTTAGTCTTGGAATTGAGTTGCATTCTTATGATTGGATCAATGCTTGTTTTGATCTGAAGGTGATCTGCATTTGTTACGTTTATTCTATTGAATCTTAGACATTGAATTGCTAGTGGGAAACTTGATTTACTTCTTGCTTGTGTTGGACATTTGGTGAAGGACTGAAAGGTAAAACTAGGTGTTGGAAAACTAAAATTTGACTTAAGTATTTGTGATCTTGAGAAAGACTCACTGTTCAAGGAACCCTAAGATTTGATAATCGCGTACTTAATAATCTTAGATTGATAAAGAACCCTTGAGAAATAGTAGTTGATTTGATTTAGGAATTTCATTCCACCTTGAAAGGGCGCTTGATAATTCAATTATCGGTTTCGGAATTACCCATCCAAAAAGAGGCACTTGATTAATTCTTGAGTTGCATAATTACTTGATTTGATTATATTCCTTGAATGTTTACCTATTAGATTAGATAAGTAGCATAGTTCAATTTTACTCGCAAATTTGGACTCGGTTAGCCCATCTTAAGGGAATAGAACTATGCTTGAACTAGTCCTTGTGGAATCGACCTTCATTTGCTATAAGACCATCGTGCGATTACAGTCATTTTAAGTTTTTTACGCTGTCGCCGGGGCTAGTGTCGAATATTGGGGTTTTTTTTGATAGGTTTAACTAAGCATGTTGTTTTTCTTTGAACAAAAAAATTGAAAATTACAAAAAATAAAGAAAAATTGAAAGAGAACAAGGGCGGTTTTCCATTTTTCCCAATTTGAGTATGAGTTATTTTGAATGTATTTTAAGTGTTTTCATGCTTTTCTTGCTCAATATGGTTACTGTGTTGGTAAATAAGAGATTTTAGGCATTGTTGACGAGAGTCTGGATAGTGAAATCTGAGCTCTTTTAGAGTATTAGGATTTTCATGGTAAGTATGTTGATCAGGCATGACATTTTCGTTAGTGGATTGGTTGGGTTTCATTTGAGCTGAGAAGGGCAGTTGTGTTTCTGGATATTCATTTCCTAATCCTTGTTCAATCTGTGCTAGATCTTATTATGTCTGTTTTGGGTGTGACTTATGCCATTCTTCTAACCATGAGATAAATCTGTCTCCTTGTTATGCATGCTATGCTGAAACTGACTTTGCATCACCCATGGACAATACCGAGGTTGTCTTGACCTTACCTGATTTATCCTTTCCTTTAGCTCAGTGCACAGGGCTTGAGGTGGAGATCCTTTTAGGGTAGTTACTAGGTTTAGTGTTGTCGATACATGTTTTGAGTCAAAAGATATTTTTGATAGAGTGTATGATCTAGCTGAAACTCCTTTGTAGGGATCAAGTGATGTGTTTATGCATGAGGACTTTCCTAGCCATGGTTGTGACATTATTCTCCCTAATCCTCTTGATCATTTCCATATTTCCCCTCTTTGTTCATTTGATATACCCATTGAAAATCTTATGATTTCTGATGCTAATGTTGATTTAGGCTACGAGGATGATGTGTTTGATGTGTGATAACTGCTTAAAATATACACCATTTTAGGCCTATTTTGCCACATTTTTTACGAGAATTATGTGCTTTAAGTTACTGTTTGTGCTCCTATTTTCGATTTATGCTTGGGTATGGTTGTTTGATGTGTTTTGCAGGATTTTTTTTACCCAACATTTGACCCTCGTTGGATATATTTTGACCTCTTCCACAGACACCCATGTGATGCTACACCCGTGGAGCAAGACAAGAGCAGAAAATCAGTTCCAGCTAAGACCATAATCGGACCGTGGTGCCTACCATGGACCATGGTGAGCTGTGTAAGTGTTACCTCTTCGTTTTCCTTCGGCTATGTGGCCGAAAATGTCCAAGCTTTTTTATAAAGTCTCATTGTTCAGCAGCAAAGAAAGGGGAAGCATAGCATAGTTCACTTTGTTTCTCAAAATTTTGCTGTTTTTAGTTAGGATTTTTAGTTTGATTATTCTTTTAGTGAGAAATCTTGAGTATATTTGGTTTTGAGGCGGTTTAAAGCCCTTGATCGAAGGCTGTCTCTGTCAAACCCTTTCTCTCTGATTTCACCGAATTGTTGGTTAGTTGTTCAATCTTTAATTATGTGCGAGTAGTTTATTTTGTTCAGGGATTTGGTAGTTTATGACAGTGTAGTTGGATCATATCTTAATCAATAGAATTGTACTTGTTTTATGATTGGTTTGATTTCGTTCTATCAAGTGATTATCATGTTGTGAGTGGATTTTTTTTTTGGGCAAAGCTTGCCTGCACACTTGCAACGATTGAGTGAAAAACTGAAAGGTGACATTTGATTGTTAGGCTACCTGATAAAACCTAACATAGCGTCGACTCGAAAGAGTGATTTCCATGTTGGGAGGACTGACAAATTAGTTTGAAAGAACGACTTTTGCTTAGTTTAGGCAAATTTGGTTGATTTCGAAAGAATAGACTAAATTTTTGGATAGATTGCAATTCCTTAAAATTAATCGATTAGGGAAAAGCACATGTTCATCATTTTGATCCAATCACCTTTCTTAATTGCATAAATTCCTAGGCGTTTTTACTTAATTGATTTAGAACTAGTAAATTTGAAGTCGTTGAATGAAAACCCCTCAATTTAGAATTTGCTTAGTATATTCTAATAGACAAAGCTCGATAGATTACTTTGGTTCCTGAGGATGATCTTTTATCTATACAATGACTACTCGTGTGGTTACGCCAGTGGTTAAGGTTTTGGAGCCATTGCTGGGGACCAATTTATTAACTATTGAGTTAGTCTTATGAAAGTGACTGAGCATTTTATTGCCTTTTACTTTTATTTTTTTTTCTTTGTTCGATTGCGCTGGTAGTGTTGGTTATAGTGCTTGTAGCAATGTTCCTCATTTATGCGAAGTCCATTTCTATACGAACATGGCCTCGAGATCGAGAGGACTTTCGCTTAAGGAGGAAAAAGCAAAAGATTGAAGAACGAAGATGCGAGGAAAGAAGGAATCCAACAAAGATGGCGAGAGGCAGAGGTGACCAAAGAAGGACACTTCGGGATTTCGTTAACCCTAAAGTCCAAGGGATCATCTCAAGCATAGCTCAATCTAATGTTGATGCCAACAATTTCGAGCTCAAACCAGCACTCATTTCTATGGTCCAACGATCCTAATTCGGAGAAACTCCTTTGGAAGACTCGAATCTACACCTCTCGGTCTTTTTAGAGGTGTGCGACACGTTGAAGCTTAATAGAGTCTCCACCGATGCTATTTGACTGCGATTATTTCCCTTCTCATTAAGGGATAAAGTAAGAGCTTGGCCACATTCTTTGTCATCGGGATGTATTACCACTTGGGATGAGTTAACAAGAGTTTTCCTCACGAAGTTTTTCCCTCCAAGCAAAACGCTAAGTTTGAGGAATCAAATCACCAACCTTATGCAAAAAGATGAAGAGACGCTCTATAAAGCTTGGGAGCAGTTTAAAGATTTGTTACGTTTATGCCCCCATCATGGTCTTCAGTGTTGGATGATTATCCAAGCTTTTATAATGGTGTGACCCAACCTGTTCGGTCCACTATTAATGCAGCGGCGGGAGGAACCTTGATGAACAAAACTGAAGATGAGGTCTATAACCTAACTGAAGAGATGATGCTTAACAATTTCCAATGGTCCACTAAACAAGGCCAACCCAAACATGTTGGAGGTAAGTTTGAAGTTGATGCACTTATTTTGCTTTCTGCTAAAGTAGATATTATGACTCAAAGATTGGATCGAATGAATTTTAATGTCATGAATTCTAGTGCCCCTTCCCCTTGCAAAATTTGTGGTTCTATTGAGCATGTGACCTTGAATTGTCAAGTTAGGAGCCCTTCTTCCCAAGACCCTAGTGAAGTTAGCTATGTTCAAAACTTCAACCCGAGACCGACCAATGGCCCTCACTCTAGTACTTATAGTCCGGGTTGGAAGAATCATCCGAATTTCTCATGTAGGTCTAATCCAAACCCTTCGAATATGCTTCCAATGAATGTTAGACCACCTCCCAATTTTAAAGGACCTTCTTTCCATTCTCAAGTACCCCTAAAGTCCAATTTAGAAGCAATGATGGAATGCATGCTTAGGGTGTAAGAGAAGTAGGATGAGTATATTAAGCAATTAGCCTTAAAGGTTGATTCGCTTACAACTCATAACAAGATATTTGGAAGCCCAGATTGCCCAAAAAGCTAGTCTTTCATCAATGCCCAGATAGACTTCCTAGCAAGCCCAAACCTAACCCTCATGGCCACTATAATTGTGCCAAGTTGAAGGAAGAAGTAGAGGATTTTACTAACCTAGAGGATATACCAATGAAGGTAGAGAAATAACCATGGCTGGAAGTAAGGAGAGAAATGATGATAGCAAGACTGCCACATTCATAGAGAATGACATTATAGAGATCCCCACCATTTTTTCACTTAAGCTTTCTGACTTAGGTAACTTCTATATCCCCTGTAAAAAGGTTGGAAATTGAGAGAGCTTTATGTGAACTAGGTGCAAGCGTCAGTTTAATGCCATATTCTTTGTTTTATAAGCTTCACCAAGGGCCGTTATGAGCTACACCCTTTTCGCTACAGTTAGCAGACATTTTTGAAATGCAACCCATAGGCAAATTAGAAGATGTGTCAGTCAATATAGGAGACATTTTGATATTGGAAGACCTTATCATAATTAATATGGCCGAGATCGATGATACTCAAATTATCCTAGGTCGGCCTATATTTGCTACAGCTGGTTGCCATATAGATGTAAGAAAGGGATAGATTACATTTGAAGTGGAAGGGCGTTATGCTGTATTTTGCCATATGAAGGAGAAAGTGGTTTCTTCTAATTCTTCTTTGTTGGATGAATTTCCCCCTTCCCCTGAGATTGACATAGAGGATGTCTTAAATTGTGAAGATCCTCATGACTTTGATTAGATATCGACTGAGGACTCCAGCCAAAGGCACATTAAGGTGGAGTTTGCTCCTCCTATGCCGCCTAACATGCCCAAGGTTGAGGTCCACGCTTCTAACGAATCTTCTATGAGTGAGTACTACAGGTTTGCTCAAGCTATTATCTCTTTGCCCCTTATGGAAGAATGTGAAGCGGACTTTGATTTGGTGGTTGAACAAGTTGATAGTAGCCCGGCTGATGGGCTATGTATGCGGTTTGTCCTATATGCTGACATTCTGTTATAGCATAAATTGATGAAGATGAAGGACCTTCAACTAGAGTTTTTGAGATGGTACCTTCAATTGAAGACATTTGATTTTGTGGTCCCTAATAAGGCCAACGTCCACACGGTCATTGGTCCGGGCCGAGCATAGAAGAGGGGTGAGGCTCTTGACTTTAAAAGAGCGCTTCTTGGGAGGCAACCCAAGCTCGTTTCCTTTTTCTTTTCTTAGGTTTGGTTTTTATTCTTTTTTTTTTGTAGCAAAAAAAAAAATAGAGACAAGAGAGAAAAAAAAGAGAGATTAAAAAAAAAAAGGAAGAAGAAAAAAAAGAGGGAAAAAAGGGGGAAAAAAGAGAGAAAAGAAAAAAAATATGTAAAACGTTTGGCACCATGGCCAAGAAACTTAACACCGCGGCCGTGGGGCGCCAAACCAGGAAAATTCAAAAAAATGGTGTTAGTAGACACCATGGTCAAACCGTGATAAACCCCACAGTCCGTGGTGACGTAGTATGGGCCGCGGTTAAGTGTTTTGGCTGCGGTGACCCTTCAATTTTTCCCAATTTATCTTCTTCTTCGTAACTCCTTCTCTCTCTACCTCCATTTTCTCCCTCTAAACCTCCATAGCTATCACCTTGAATCCTACCTCATTTCTTCTCATTTTTCACCTGTTTTCACTCAAAATTCATCCTTGTCACTTAAACTTACTCTTTCTTCCACAAATTTCGTCTCTTTCTTCTTCTTTTTCTTTAAACTCATCTCACCTTTACTCATCCACGATAACCATATTTTTCTCTCTCTAATTCTTCTTCTTTTTATTTAAAATCTTCACTTTTCTTCCTCAAATTTTATTATTCAGATTTTAGTTTTAATTTTTATTTCAATTTACACCAATGGCTCCTACCAAAAGACAAAGGAGTATCAAGAAGGTTACATCCTCAAGTCAAGCACCAACCCGACCTCAAAGGATATCCTGAACATCCACCAATGCGCCTGCTTAAGCTAACATTCCTCATCTCCTTGGTTTAAGGAATCCTGATCATGTCATTAGACATAATTGTTTGAATGAACGCATGGTTGTGGCCACTCGATGTTATGATGAGGATTTGTTAGCTCAATTAGGAATGTTAGATGATATTAGGTGGTTGTTTGCACGAGGTGGTATGGGACACTTTATAGAAATAAAAGAGCATAGCTACCGGGACTTCACCCTAGAGTTCCTGAGTATGCTCCATGTAGAGGTCACTACAGAGCCTTAATGTCAAGTTGGGTACATATAATTTTATTTGCAAGGATAATTATACGAACTAAACTTAGGTACCTTTAATGGTATATTCAGTTTTCCACCTAGCATGGATTTACCGAACCTATAAGTCCCCTGCGAATTCAACCCAAATGCATTTTGGGGTGAGCATTTGGAGAGTGTTGGGTACAGCACCAGCTCAACAAAGTATACATATATTAGGAACCCTTGCATTCGAGTAGCTCAGTGTATCATGGCTTGCTGTTTCTTTGCTCGGGATGATAGTTTGGATGTCCCGAGATTGTCTGAGTTGTACTTTTTGTTTTGTATGCTTGACGGTGTCTAGCTTGACCCAGGTTCGTTTTTGGCAGATAATTGCACAGTGCTGCTATTAGCACTAAGGGTAGGATAGTCATAGGTCATATTGTGACCACTATTGCTAGATTTTTGGGTATTGAGCCCAACCTTGAGGATAGAGTTTTTGGGTCTGAACGGCTTGATCAAGCTGCCTTTGAAATCATGAACTTTTGTAAAGTTGAGGCTGGGCATTTGTGTTGGATTTACCCTGGGGACTGGCTTTTGCCACTTCCTAATGTCGATCGAACCACCTAACTTCACCGGGCTAACCTTTATTGGATACCTGATGATGCCGAGGTTGCTCAGCCCACTACAAGAAAAATGATTTTTTGTAGCAATTTTATTGTAGCAAATTTAAATTTGCTACAATAATCTAAAAGTAGTAAAATAATTGTAGCGTATCTAATATTGCCACAAAAAGTTGAGCGTGTTGTGGCAATTAGCCAAAATTGCCACAAAAGACATTTATGTTTTTTTAAAAAAGGGGTTAGTTTTAGAGGGAAATTTTTATCTAGTGAAAAGAATTCCCTCATTCATTTTTCTTTAATTTGTATTGTTAGAATGCCTTCAATCTGTTTTTTAGCCCCCTTCTGCAGACCTAGGACGGTGGTCTCGTTGACTGGTCAGCGAGTCGGGGTCCAAGGGCGACGCGCCCTGGTTTGGGGGTTCAGGCAACGCCCCCGAAACTGACGACGTACGTGATGTATGGGTTGGGGTTAGCTCTAAAACCTAAACCCTATGTTGGCGCCGAAAAGATGATATTTTTACAGTACCTTTTTGCCTAATTTATGCTCAGAATAATTGCAATTGTTAGGTGTTTATTTGATTTTATTTTGTTTTGTAGGTATTGAATAATTTGAGAAAAAGACGCGAAAAAAATGAAGGAAGGCTGAAAATTGAAGAATTGGGCCAAGTTGATTCAAACTCGAACTAAGCAATTGTTAGGCGATAATTTGTCGCATTTTACGTGCCCTTTTCACCTAATCTTAGCTCGTATAATAACGTAATCTTTAGAGTTTTTCTTGTTTTATTAAGTATTCTTTGAGATTTTTACTTGTTTTGTTTATTCTTGTAGGTAATAAGTTGAACCAAGCAAATATCGCGAAAAAGGGCAGAAAAGGATCAAAACAGGCGAAAAGGCGAAAAAACGGGAGCCAGCCGGGCGCCGGCCAGCAAGGTGGCACGGCCACCCCGTGCCACGTGGCACGGCCGTGCCACATGGCACGGTGCAGCCGTGCCACCTAGGCACGGTCGTGCCCCCCCTTTGTTTCTTTCGGTTCTTCGCGGCCCGCCTTGTCTTCTATTTAATCCTCTTTTCTCGACCTTGTTCGGGGCTTCTTCTTCGACTTCCTTAGGGTAGTTTAGTTTAGGTTTTTAACCAATAAAAACCCCTTTGAAGGGATTAGATTAGGATTTTAGTTGTTTGTATTTTGGGGATTCAAACTTGTGGATTTCAAGTTCTTCAACCAATTCAAGCATAAGTTTCCCTCTTTCTTTTCTCTATTTATTTCATTGTTGTTCTTGTTTATGTTTTGTTAGTTTTAATTCTTGTATTTGTTTTGTTTAGTTTATATGTTTAGTTTTTGTTGTTAATTCATGTTATTTAGTTGTTTAGATTCGTTTTATTTCATTGTCTTTGTTTTTGTTCTTCAAGTTTATGTTCTTATTTGTTAGTTTAGGTTTTCTTGTGTTTGTGATGTTTTGTTGGTAGATTGTGTTGGCTTGGGATTGTGATTAGCCTCTTGATGGCTAATTAATCTTGTATTTGGCCTAACCATACCCAATCTATGCTTAGAACCTAGAGTTTTCCTTCACGCCCGCCAAGTGTTCGATGAAATGCCTGAGAGGATTTTCATCCATATTTTTGGGTGATTGACTTATGCTGAGAGGTGAGGTCAATTTGCTAGTGTGGGAGAGGGAATGGCTGAATTCGGGACACGAAAGTAGTATCCGAATCGAGCTAGGTCCGGGGTTGCTAGTTTTGTGGTTTAATTCGACTAACCCCACGAAAGTAGGTGGTTACTCGAATTAGACTAGCTCATGACCCTTGAGAGAGGGTTTGGGTGGTCTTTGATGGTGCAACCGACCATCTCTTGTTCATAGTGTAATTTGGGTAGGTTAGGACTCGTCTTGGTTAGTTGGTTCACTCATTGGTAAAATCACAATTCCAAATCGCTTGTTTCTGTGTTTGTAGCGTAGTTTAGCTCCTCACTCCTTCACCCTTCGATCTCGCCTAGCTCGAGACGCTTTAGCTAGCCCTGGTAGTTGGAAACACAATTCCCTGCGGACGACACCCCAAGTACTCAACGATACACCTTGCACTTGGGGTTTATAAATATTGAAACTCTGTTTTTCATGCAACAAGTTTTTGGCGCCGTTGCCGGGGATTTGGCATTTTTCGATATTGGGGTTTACTTTAGCATTCGAGGCCAGGCCTTTTTAAAAAAATCAAAAAAAAAAAATCCAAAAAAAAATTCAATGGCCATTTTCCATTTTCCCCAATGTGAGCAAGAACTATTTTACCGTTATTGGGATCGTTTACATGCTTATCTTGCTCAATGTGCTTCTTGTGGATGTTTATATGGAAAATGGGAAATATTGCATGTTGTTGATGAGGGTGTGAATTATGAGACCTGTGCTCTTTTGGTGCATTGGGATTTCTATGCTCGAAATGTTAATGAAGCTTGGGAATTACTTGAGTGGTTGGCTTGGGATACTTAAGAATTTGAAACTAGTTGTTTTGATTCTTGTACCCCACCCCCTTGCATCCCTAATTGTGCCGCTCCTGTGTGCGAAATTTGTCATTGTCCTGATCACATCGGTAATTCTTGTCCCTATTATATTTCTAATGAAAGCTTTGCTAGACTTAACAATATGATAGAGACAATGAATAAGCAACAAGTTGAGTTTGCTGAGTTTGTTAATAAAATACGGGAGTATGACCTATCACCCGAGACTGACCCTAGTTCTAGTGCTCCTAGACTTGATGTCAATCTGTGTGATGATGGTGCGTCTTTTCCTCCTCTAGAATCTGGACTAGAGGACGTACTTGACCCTCCCTTGACCACTTCACTCACTGTTGGTTCATCCTTTCCTAATACCCTTTAGGACAACACTGCGCTTATCATGACCTTTCCTGATACACCTTCCCCTTTAGCTCAGTCGACGGAGTTCGAGGTAGGTGAGACCTTTGGCGTTAGCGCTAGTGTTGAGGAGGATGATACTTGGTCTGAGTCCGACAATGTTTCTATTGAGGTGCATACTTTTTATGGGACTCCCACAGGGACTTCATGCATGGATGTTGTGGTTGCAGGGCCAACTAGTCCTGATTTTATTGATAATATATCCCTCACCTCTCTTGATACATCCCATGCTTCCTATTCATGTTCACCACCCTCCCATTCCCCCAAGTGTTGTGATTTGTCACTTATCAATTCTCTTGTGATACTTGAGGGGAATGAGGCTGCCTGCCGTAAGTCTCTAGGTACTTTTAGAGGGTATGAGCCCCTCCTCGATCCTTATCGTCCGTACCTAGAGGGCATGCCTGGAGAAATCGCGTTGACTATTGCATTTGATTTTTCTGCTGATTTCTCACAGGTATTTGGTGAGTTTAAGAGGGCACTAATTTTGTTTGCTCCATCTTTACCAGTGTTCCCTTATTCACACCATTCTGAGCTACATGCAGCTATGCATGATAAGCTCCTGCGAGCTTTGACTGCATCCGAGCTGACGACTCGCATCTTGAGCGGCAAGGAGTGGCTGATGCTCCGTAAGTCGTCATGGAATAGTTCGGGTACATCCAGTACCCGACCTGGTATACTCGTTCTCACTCTTCTCCCCCCTTTTTTTATTTTTATTTTTCTTTTCTTTCTTTTTGTTCTTGTTTAGTGGTAAATATTAGGATTGTGTTTTTGTTGGTGATCATCTTGTGGTGAAATTTGGATGTTGTTGAGCCGTTATTGGCTATGATCACCATTTTTGTGTCTTTGTAGATTTTTATTGTGTTGTAATTGGTGGTGTTATTGGATTGGTCTACATTTATTTTTGGTGGTGTTAGTTTGTATTTATGTGTGATCGTGTTGTTGTTTTGGGTGAGCTTGTGTTTTTGGGAGAGTGTGTTAGCTTGTGTATATTTTTGTCGTCTTTTGTTTTTCTTGTATTTGATTTTGTTTTCTTTATTTTTGTGTGTTGGTGATGACTCACGGCTCCCAATGAGGACATTGTGAGATTTAGGTGTGGGGGTGGGGTCATCTCCCATTTTTCTTCTTATTTTTGTGAAAATTTTTCATTTTTGTATAACTTTTTCATTTTTTCTCCTTTTTGTACAAATTTTTCTTTTCTTTTTGCATTTAGGGGAGTTTTGTACTATTTTGATCAGCCTTGATCCCTGATACCTTGACTGTTAGCTCGTATATAAGTATAATGTGTATGATAGATATTCATCCCCAATCTGTCGTTTTAGACCTCAGTTCTAACCCCAACAGTCCATCGTAATTTTGCAATCCAGTCCTGAATTCATGTATTGTCATCATCCTGAATTCTTAGTCTTCCACGATCGACTCTTCCATTGTCTACTGCACAGTTCCCTTTATATGTGCTGGCACCCCCCTTTCTTTTTCCAAAACAAAAGCAAAACCAAACAAATTCAAGCGCTACTGGGTGTATCCCTTTGAGGCGTGACATGAGTTTGTATTGAAAAAAAAAAATAATAATAATGGAAAGAAAAGAAAGTGGGGAAGAAAAGAGTTGGAAATGACAAGTACCCTTTGAGGCATGCGCTACTGGGTGTTACCCTTTGAGGCAATACTGCTACTGGGGAAGCCTGCTTTCTATGCTAGCCAATCAAACAGGTAGCTTGTGTCAATTGCGTGGGATTGAGTTTGGTTTTGGTAGGCTTAGTTGCAGGGTGATGATGCACTTGCACACTAGGCACCAGGATGGATTCAATGTTCTCATGCGTCGTGGGGTGAAAAGCTGATGTCTGGATGCCATTCTTTGGGATGATGTGTCCTGAAATGCATATAATGCCTGTGTACAGACTGATATTTGAGCTATTAGGTGGTTTTGGTTGATTCGATTGTGTACAGTTTATCCCCATGTATATATTGTGTTTTGCTACTTTTATTTTTCGATTTTTGTTTCTCTTTTCTTTGTTTTTCCTTTTTGAAATTTTGTGGGTATATCTTCTGCAAACCCTCACGAGACCTTACTCGTCCACTTAGGGTAACCAAGGGGTTTAAAGGGCTTGTTGCATATGCTAAATGCAACCGTGATTCCTACGAAAGTGAGTTAGTTGTTTAATTTAATTTTTCTTTTATTTTGCTCGAGGACAAGCAAAAGATAGGTGTGGGGGTATTTGTTAGGCGATAATTTGTCGCATTTTACGTGCCCTTTTCACCTAATCTTAGCTCGTATAATAACGTAATCTTTAGAGTTTTTCTTGTTTTATTAAGTATTCTTTGAGATTTTTACTTGTTTTGTTTATTCTTGCAGGTAATAAGTTGAACCAAGCAAATATCGCGAAAAAGGGCAGAAAAGGATCAAAACAGGCGAAAAGGCGGAAAAACGGGAGCCAGCCGGGGCACCGGCCAGCAAGGTGGCACGGCCACCCCGTGCCACGTGGCACGGCCGTGCCACCTGGCACGGTGCAGCCGTGCCACCTAGGCACGGTCGTGCCCCCCCTTGTTTCTTTCGGTTCTTCGCGGCCCGCCTTGTCTTCTATTTAATCCTCTTTTCTCGACCTTGTTCGGGGCTTCTTCTTCGACTTCCTTAGGGTAGTTTAGTTTAGGTTTTTAACCAATAAAAACCCCTTTGAAGGGATTAGATTAGGATTTTAGTTGTTTGTATTTTGGGGATTCAAGCTTGTGGATTTCAAGTTCTTCAATCAATTCAAGCATAAGTTTCCCTCTTCCTTTTCTCTATTTATTTCATTGTTGTTCTTGTTTATGTTTTGCCATTTTAATTCTTATATTTGCTTTGTTTAGTTTATATGTTTAGTTTTTGTTGCTAATTCATGTTATTTAGTAATTTAGATTCGTTTTACTTCATTGTCTTTGTTTTTGTTCTTCAAGTTTATGTTCTTATTTGTTAGTTTAGGTTTCCTTGTGTTTGTGATGTTTTGTGGGTAGATTGTGTTGGCTTGGGTTGTGATTAGCCTTTTGATGGCTAATTAATCTTGTATTTGGCCTAACCATACCCAATCTATGCTTAGAACCTAGAGTTTTCCTTCATGCCCGCTAAGTGTTCGATGAAATGCCTGAGAGGGTTTTCATCCATATTTTTGGGCGATTGACTTATGCTGAGAGGTGAGGTCAATTTGCTAGTGTGGGAGAGGGAATGGCCGAATTCGGGACACGAAAGTAGTATCCGAATCGAGCTAGGTCCGGGGTTGCTAGTTTTGTGGTCTAATTCGACTAACCCCACGAAAGTAGGTGGTTACGCGAATTAGACTAGCTCATGACCCTTGAGAGAGGGCTTGGGTGGTCTTTGATGGTGCAACCGACCATCTCTTGTTCATAGTGTGGTTTGGGTAGGTTAGGACTCGTCTTGGTTAGTTGGTTCATCATTGGTAAAATCACAACTCCAAGTCGCTTGTTTCTGTGTTTGTAGCGTAGTTTAGCTCCCCACTCCTTCACCCTTCGATCCTGCCTAGCTCGAGATGCTTTAGCTAGCCCTGGTAGTTGGAAACACAATTCCCTGCGGACGACACCCCAAGTACTCAACGATACACCTTGCACTTGGGTTTTATAAATATTGAAACTCTGTTTTTCATGCAACAGCAATAATAACAAAAACAAACCCCAAAAAAAAATAAAAGAAGACAAAAATTGAAAAAGATAAAAGCCAGTCACGCGCAACGCAGGTGACCCGACCATATTCCCTCCCCCTTTTTCGTCTTTCTCTCTCCTCTCCTTGCTCTCAGCCCCATAACCCCTGAGCCCCTCTGCCCTGTTCTTCTTCTTCTTCATCAATTGCATAGCCCCGTAACCCCCTTCCCCTACCTGGCTTTTCATCTCCTCCTTATAGCCTTTGGCTCTCTCTCTCCCTTCTTTACACCTAGAACCCGCAAAGACCGGGACTTTAATGGGAGGGAGTGATTACTGGTGCAATTGAAGACCCTTGGCTTTGAGAGCAGAAGGCGGTCACGGTTACAAAAGGGAGGTCGGGTAGCCATGATTTACGGGGTATGCTAGGTTGTAATTTAAATTGTTGATGTTTAGTTTAGTTAATTTGAAGTTTAGTTTACGGAATTTTCAATTTTCTGGGAGTTAGGGTGTTCATGTTCGAATTTTTGCTTTGGCGTTTGATTTCGATTGTTGATAGAATCAATATCTTGCCATGTTCATGAACTATTGAAGCTTGGTGGTGTTGTTTTTTTTTGTTTTTCTGGTTCGATTGTAATTTTCTTCTTTGCTTGCCATGTTCGAATGCCATGTTCGACTGCAATTTGAGTTGAAATTTTGCAATTTGGGTCTGGAATAATATTCAATCTGGGTTCAAGTTTGATATATTTTGTTGAATTCGAACCACTTTGTTCTCTGCTTTGATTTTGCACATTGCTGTTGTAAGTTTGGTTGCTTGGGCCTTTGGTTCATCTGAGTTATGCTCTATGTTGAACGGTAAATTTACCCATTTTACGCGCCTCTTTCTCCCACTTTTTACTCGTATAATAACTTTATTTTGTAGGATTTTAACTTGTTTTATTTATGTTTTGTAGGAAATAACTCCAAATCAAGCAAACGTCGGGACAACACAGTGAAAACCGGCGGAAACGGACAAAACCGGGCAAAACCGGGGAGACGGCCCACCGTGCCAGCAATGTGGCACGGTGGGGCCGTGCCATCCTCCCAGTTTTGCCCGGTCTCGGTTTATTTAAGGCTTCGTTCGGGCGTCTGTTTTGGGGGGTCGTCGAGAGGTCGCACGGGAGCTTGCTTGGGCGTCTCTCTGGCGATTTCTAGAGTAGTTTAGGTTAGATTTTAGTTAAGAAGGGAGATTAGTTTAGGATTGAAGATTGTAACATTGGATTCAACCTTTGGATTTCAAGTTCTTCATCAATTCAATACTAAGTTTTCTTCTCTTTTATCTCTCTAGTTTTTATGTTCTTGTTAATTATGTTTTGTTGATTTTGATTCTTGTATTGGTTTTGGATGATTTATATGTTTAATTTCATTGTTAATTTATGTTGTTTACTTGTTTAAATTCGCTTTGTTTCATTCCCTTCGTTTTGTTCTTCAAGTTTATGTTCTTGTTGGTTAGTTTAGGTTTTCATGCGTTTTTCATGTTTTGTTGGTAGATTTTGTTAGCTTGGATTGTGATTAGCCTCTTGATGGCTAATTGATCTTGTACTAGGCCTAACCATACCCAATCTATGCTTAGAACTTAGAGTTTTCCTTCACGCCCGCCAAATGTTCGATGAAATGCCTGAGAGGGTTTTCATCCATATTTTTGGGCAATTGACTTATGCTAAGAGGTGAGGTCAATTTGCTAGTGTGGGAGAGGGAATAGCCGAGTTTGGGACACGAAAGTAGTATCCGAATCGAGCTAGGTCCGGGGTTGCTAGTTTTGTGGTCTAATTCGCCTAACCCCACGAAAGTAGGTGGTTACACGAGTTAGACTAGCTCATAACCCTTGAGAGAGGGCTTGGGTGGTCTTTGATGGTGCAACCGACCATCTCTTGTTCATAGTGTGGTTCGGGTAGGTTAGGACTCGTCTTGGTTAGTTGGTTCATCCATTGGTAAAATCACAACTTCAAGTCGCTTGTTTCTGTGTTTGTAGCATAGTTTAGTCTTTTCTCTTTCACCCTTTGATCTCGCCTAGATTGAGACGCTCTAGTGAACTCTGATAGTTGGAAACACAATTCCCTGCGGACGACACCCCAAGTACTCAACGATACACCTTGCACTTGGGGTTTATAAATATTAAAACTCTGTTTTTCTTGCAACACTCTACCTCTGTTCTTCCCGATTTTCTAGGGCTGAATAGGATAGCTTTGTTACGTGTTTGCATTGAGTGTTGGGATGACAGTGTTCGGACTTGTTGGTACCAGACAATCCTTTTGGTGCTCGTGTTTGAAATGTTCATTAATCGCTATTTCTAATTATTCGTAAGGCTAGTTTCTCTCTCCTAGGTTTCGCCCGTCCTAATTATCACATTTTAGCTTCAGGGATTTTGCTTCTGAGGAGTTAGATCGGTGATTCAACATTGTTTTTCTGGTTCATTCATCCCTTTTTAAATAATTTGTGAGTTCTTTGTTTCCTATTCTCCGTTCATTCATTCGTTCGTTCGTTCGTTTGTTGGATCGATGTTCATTCATTCCTATATTTGGCTGTTTAACTTAGTATGAGTTGGATCTTGTCAAATTGATCTATCGTTGGATCCTATATTTGGCTGTTTAACTGAATATTTGGTTGTTTCCTATTCTTTGTTCGTTTGTTCGTGCGTTCCTAGGATTTCGTTTAACTGAATATGAGTTGGATCTTGTCAAATTAATCAATCGACTTGCCGTTTCTTTGTTAGATACACTTGTAATAGGCGTTAATTATTTGCTTTATTGCAATGAGTTATTTCTATGTATGAACTATTGATTAAATGAATTATAATGGTTTGTCCTACTATGTGTTGATCCTTTATTGTATGCTAGCCACTGGGGGTAGGAATTTCGAGAGTTTTTTTAGTCTATGATGCTTGTCTTTGTGCTATAGAAGGCCGAAGCATTTACTTCTTTATGTATTGGTGCTTATAAGAGGTCGATGATACATGGGATTGACATGCTGTGGATAAATAGTAGGTTCTTATTTAAACAATCAAGTTATGTAATTAGGAAAAGTAAACAAGTATCAATATTTTGATAGATAATAATAATGGACTCTATATATGTATTAATCAAGTTTTATCTCATATAGACAAATTGAATCTAGCAACTCTTCTCAACATCTATGGTCTTATTAGTGGCTGTGCTTGTTAGTTTCAAATTTGTTAGTGTCAAATTTTGTCATAGTAGGCCACCCTTGCTATGCTTTTGAGAATTAGTGGTTGTGCTTGTTGCTTATTATGACCCTGGATTCAGCTTATAAAAAGGGAGAATCATTGATAACTATAGCGCCCCTAAATTCTACCATGAATGTAAACAATCAGAATGACATTCCATATACTTTTTTTTTTAATTTAGTTTTGCATGGCTTGTGATTGTATAAAATGTGCTTTTCTGTAAAGGTTTGATGAATGAAACTAATATATGATTCTAAAATCCTATTCTTTGAATTTTAATTTTCAATGTGTTAATTTTGTTTATGTAGGTGAGTAATCATTTTATATCTTAAGGTACAAGATGAATAGAGATTGAGGTTGGATGAATTGGAAGACTTATAAATGTAGGCAAAAGGGAGAATATATCAAAGGGGTCAATGAATTTCTTAACTTTGCATTTGCTAATGTGGCTAAGGAGGGGAAAATTAGATGTCCTTGTGTTAATTGTGACAATTATAATCATCTAAATAGAAAGACAGTTTTGCTTCATTTGATGAATGATGGAATCTTAAGAAACTACAATCCATAGGAATTTCATGGGGAAAAATGTGGTGTTGAAGAGCATAATCATGAAAGTGATGAGGATAATAATGATGCAGATGGGTCTATTGATCCAATAGAGCCAGGAGTCGTGGATGATATAGATGAGACTTTTGCCATGGTACATGACATGACAAATACTAGAGCTTTTAATATAATGGGTGAATTTGAAAGGTTAGGCAGTCTTAGCATTAGTGATTCACCTGAACTGCTTGCGAAATTTGGTAGGCTAGTTAGAGATGCTGAGAAAGAGCTATTTCCTGGTTGTGAGAAATTTTCCAAGTTGGAGTTTATGGTGCATCTTCTTCATATAAAATGCCTTTGTGGGTGGAGTGACAAATCACTCACAATGATACTTGAGCTTTTGAAAAAGGCATTTGATTTTGATGATACTTTTCCAAAGAATGCTTATGAAGCCAGAAAATACACTTGAGAGTTGGGATTGAGGTATGTGAAGATTGAGGCTTGTAAGAATGATTGTATACTTTATTGGAAGGAGTATGAACATGCAGAAAAATGTCCTAAATGTGCTCATCCTAGGTGGAAGGATAAGAGGGAGGACGGTGATGACAGTGATGACGAAAGTGAGAAGAAGGGAAAGGGGAGGAATATTCCCTATAAGGTATTGCGTTATTTTCCTCTTACACCAAGATTACAGAGATTATTTATATCTGCCAAAATAGCATCCCACATGCGATGGCACAAGGATAAACGTCCCGATGATGGGATTTTGAGACATCCAGTAGATGCAAAGGCTTGGAAGTCATTTGATGTATCTTTTCCAAATTTTGCTGCAGATGCTCGCAATGTGAGATTGGGTTTATGCAGTGATGGCTTTACCCCATATGCAAACATAAACTCCACTTACACCACTTGGCCTGTGTTTTTGGTTCCTTATAACTTGCCACCTTGGATGTGTATGAAAAAGCCATACATAATGTTAAATATGATCATTCCTGAAAAACTGCTCTAGGAATTGATATTGATGTGTACTTACAACCATTGATTGATGAGCTGAAATTGTTATGGGATGTTGGCGTAATACTTATGATGCTTTCAAAGCTGAATATTTTATGTTGCATGCTGCTTTGTTGTGGACAATCAATGATTTTCCTGCCTATGGTAATCTCTCTGGGTGGAGTGTTAAAGGACGTCTAGCCTGTCCTGTTTGTAATAAAGATACATGGTCGAGGTACTTGCCTTATTGGAACAAACAATGTTACATGGGTCATCGTAGGTTTTTGGAGCTTAATCATAAGTGGAGGCATGACAAGAAATCTTTTGACAACACGTCGGAAATGGATCCTCCTCCTAAGTATCTATCTGGAGAGGAAGTTGCCGATCAAATTGGCAAGTTTGAAAATATCAAGCTTGGGAAGGTTGATGACAAGCGGAAGAGAACAAAACCAAAATTGGTCTATAATTGGGAAAAGAAAAGTATCTTCTTTGAATTACCATATTGGAGCAAAAATCTGGTGTGTCATAATTTAGATGTTATGCATATTGAGAAGAATATTTGTGAAAGCATATTGGGTACGATTATGAATATACCAGGGAAAACAAGGGATAACTTGAAATCTCGCTTGGATTTGGTTGAAATGGGAATTAGAAAGAGCTTGCACCCTAAGAAGGTTGGTGACAAATATAAAATTCCGAAAGCAGCTTTTGAGTTAAGTTTGAATGAAAGGAAGGATGTTTGTCGATTTTTAGCTGACTTAAAAGTGCCAGATGGATACTCATAGAACATAGGTCGATGTGTAAATGTTAATGAGGGGAAAATAACAGGGACATTAAAGAGTCATGATTGTCATATTTTTATGCAAGATTTACTAGTCCCATCCTTTCGCGGGAAGTTGGACAAGGATGTGTATGATGCTCTGGTGGAGTTATCTTTATTCTTCAAGCAATTATGCTCAAAGGTATTGAAGATAGAAGTATTGGAGAGATTAGAGAAGAGCATTGCTATTACTCTTTGCAAATTAGAGCGCGTCTTTGTTCCCTTATTTTTTGAAATTATGGTACACTTGACTGTCCATTTAGCTATTGAAGCTAAACTTGCTGGACCAGTTCAATATCGCTGGATGTACCCATTTGAAAGGTGAAGATATTTTTATTTCTTTTGGTTTTGATGAATGAAAATATTATTTGGGATCATATCGCTTATGCTTCACAATTCTTGGCTTGTGGTTAGGCTCATGCACACTTTAAAAGAGTTTATGCTTAATAAAGCTTGTCTTGAAGGGTCAATCGCAGAAGCATATATTGCAGATGAGTGTTTAACCTTTTATTCAAGGTATTTGCATAGAGCAGAGACTAGGTTTAATCGTCTTGAAAGGAATGAAGACGGGAGGGATAGCCAACATCAAGGACTATCGGTTTTCATGAAGTCAGGAAAGCCATTAGGTCAGGCAAATATCAAAGTCCTTTCCCATGCTGATTGGAATTGTGCTCACCTTTATGTGTTACAAAATTGCGAGGAAGTACAACCTTTTATTGAGTAAGAAATGTATCCTACCAGTAGATATTCTAACTTTTTCTAATATTCGTTTTTAAAAATATTAATTGTGTTTTTGCATTTTAGGGAATATAAAAGTATTGATGCATCTTATAGATGCAATTTTAACAAATGGTTTGAAGATCGGGTAGGTAAATATGGTAACTGTACGTCTACCTTACATAACTAATTAGCCTGGGTGTTAACCTTTTGTTTTGTTTTTGGTTAGATTACCCAATTGTGGAAACAGTGTGATGAAAGAGCAAATTATGGTTTTGGCATAGTGTCTTATGAAGAGAGTCCTTTGTTATGATGGATATGTTGTAAATGGATGTCAATTTCATATGAAAGCACGAGCGAAAAATCTTAGCACCCAAAATTGTGGTGTTGTGGTGAAAGGTGATGTGCTCAGTGGAGAAAAAGAGTACTTCGGTATGTCACAAGAGGTTGTTGAACTGGAATGTGATAGTAAACATAAAGTTGTTCTACTCAAGTGTGACTGGTTTGATGTATATACTGACAACATAGGAATCAAAAGAGAAGAATATGGCATTACTTCAGTCAATGTGAAACATTTTCTGAAAACGAATGAGCCATTTGTTTTAGCTTCTCAAGTTGAGCAAGTATACTATGTCAGAGATCACATACATCAAAATTGGCAAGTGGTTATGAAAACAAATCCTCGTAATTTCTATGACATTCCTTCTGATGATGAAGATGAAGAAGCTAAATCAATTGTGGACGGTGATGATGCTGTTCAAGAAGCATATATCCCACTAGCAAATGATGGAATAACTTCTTTGGTCAGGAATGATTTAAACCTAGATGTGGTCGATGCTACTATTGTGACACAAGAGCTACAGCGACATAACAAGAAGGGCAAAATGGCAGTTGTTGATGATGGGAGTGAATCTGAGTCAAGTGATGAAGATGACATGCGACTGTTTGCTGATGAATTGGACATTGAGTTCAATTGAACTTGTCATTAGTATTATTATTGAACCTTTCTTTGGTGACAAACGCATGTGTAAGGAAAGACATGGCCAATAACTATTTTTGTATTTGTTTCGGTCACTTTTTGTGTAGCCTAATTGTATCGTGATATTATCATTTAGTTGTCAGATTTTGGTAACACTAGCATTTCTTATCTATCCACTAGTTGTCAGATATTTATCATTGCTTTACTGAGGTTAAGTGCAGTTACAGTTTTTTTTTTTCCCTGGTTCTTAGTTTTTTCTTACACTTTGCAATTGTATTGTGATTATAGGCAGCCATGTATATCACTCTTGAGAACTTGCGAAATATGGCAAGACCTAAAAGGATCACAAGTGCACCCGGTGGCGTTTCCCGCAAGGACAACGTCAACGAGTATGAAATGCAACGGAAGGACAACGTCAACGAATATGAAAGGCAACGGGAGTTGAATATTCAACAAAACAATCGAAAACTTCAGGAACTTGGAATACAAAGGACGATGCAAGCACCAAGAAGAGCCAAAGGAAGTATCCAACTATGTGGTGAGCAAAATTGTGAGGAAGACGATGAGTATCATCCGACAGACGGTGAAAGAGTGTAAGCAGAATGCGATGATGTTCCTTTTGACACTCAAAGAACTACTATGCGTACAACTTCACTGGAAAGGCAGGTCACTAGGATTAGATCAGGTAATTCAATAGTGAGCTTAGTAGAGACAAATCCTAGCTATTTGTGTCATTTTAATAGTGTGTGCTCATTTTGCTATTCTCTGTAAATTCTCTATATTAGGTGACATGAGTAGACTTGCAAGATCAAGTTCTGGATATGATAATCAAGTGATACTTTCTTCGGGTAAACGATTAAATATAGGTTACATATGATATGCTTATGCGTTTATGAAATAAAATATTATTTAACCTTTGTAATTTTATATGATAGGCGAAATAGCGCATGATGAATTAAATGACCAAAGGAGCAATCAAGGTACCAATTTGCACACCCCTATATTAGAGAGCCAAGGGCCCAGGACAAGATCATCTTATTTACATAGGAAAAATGATTCAAATTACTCCCATGATAGAGGTGAGGAAGCAAACTCTCTTTCTTTCACGCACACCTATAGATTCCTAAATCTCATACATTTATATAATCTTGGAGTTTGAATTACAAATGTAGGTACATTTATGGACAACATTAAACATCACAACACTGAGGATGATACCCAAATTAACTCATCTGAGCATAAAGGTTTGTCATGTTTTTATCCGCAACAATATATATGGTCTTGTTTTCACTATATTTATGTTATTTGTATTCCAGCTCCCTCACCTAGACGTGGGAAAACAAAATGTCAAAAATGGAGAAGGAAAAGGGAGGCAGATCAAAGGCCAGTGGATATTGAAATCCCACTAGAGCTTATGCGTGTTGTCGGTTACAATAGCACTCAATTCATTAGTGAGGCTAGCTACTTGATGAAACAATGCATGCCATTGGATGTTGAGAAATGGGGTCATATACATGTAGATAAGAAAAGAAAATTCTTGATGAAGCTAAAGGTTTTCACCCTAAGTCTAACATTATCCATCGTTAACCTCCACCCCTTTTTTTTGGTTATTAACATTTTCTACTATATATGCAGGATATATTTAAGTTGCCTAAAGGTTGTCATGTGGAAAGGGCAATTGAGCGGCGTTGCAAGGTTTGGTATAGGAAATGGTGCTATGACTTAAAGCAAAAAGCATATAATGACTATGCTACTGTTGCTGATAGGCGTGCAAATCCACCCAAGGAAGTTGATCCAGAACAACGAAAATGGTTAGTCAATTATTGGGGTAGTGAGAAGTTCAGGGTAAGTTGAATTCTCTATTTTTTACTACCTCACAAATCATTGGATCATATTGTATTATTGCTATCTGAACATATACCAACTATGATTGTTTACTTAGTTTTTCTATTTTTGTTGGTAATCCTAGCGCTGCAGTGAGAAATTCTAAAAGTCAGAAATCTCAGAAAATGTTAGCAAAAGTTGGGACCAAATCAATTGCTAGTACTTTCTACGAGATGGTAATTAATGTTTGTTGTTGTTTGATACTAGTACTATTGAATATAAATTGTGTTTGTAGCTTAACATATGACTTTTCTTAGATGAATTCAGTTGCAGAAACCAATGGCTGTGTGTAACGATTCAAATGCAGAGTCTCAACTGCAAATTGAAGAGGGAGAACCATATTATTTACAATTATGGAAGATTCAAAGAAAGAAGAAAGATGGGACTTGGTCAGATGAGCTAGCAGAGAAGGCGTACACGGATCTTCAAGAATTACATCAAAAACAACCAGATGAGCATGGAGTGGACAACCTCACTCCCCAAGAGGCCTTCAGCCGTGTCCTAGAGTATCGCAAAGGATCACATCACCAAAGGGGCATGGATCAAGGGGTGTCATCGTTTTCTACTTAACAAAAGAAGGTCATACCTGAAATTGATATCCAAGAGAGAATTGAAACTGAAGTTAATAGGCGAGTTGCTCAAATTCACGAGTCTTATGAAGCACGTCTTCGTGCTCTAGAGGAAAGACTAGGTCCTTCAAATGCACAGGTTGGTGTCAACAACATTGTAGACATTCTTATTTTTTTAGAAAGTAATCATTGTACTTTAAATATAACTAATTGAGTTGATCACCTTGGCTTATAGGTGCAATCAAGTGGATCATCCCAGCATCTTTCTTCTTCTTCCATGGAGCGTAGTCGTGGTGGACAAAATGAGAGGTATGTTTATTTCGACTCCCTCATTTGGAATATCATGATTCAATAGAATCAACAACTGCTCAGTAGCCAAACAAAAATTAGTTGAAATAAGTGGCAGAAAGAATTGCATAAGCAAATAAGCATGTGAACGAAGGAAATGCAGTAGAAAAGCATGCTTTTTTAAGCAAAACACAACAAAGCTTGCAAAGCTGATTCTCTGGTTTAGAATGTGTAGAGTTGCTTGTGTAATGTAAGGCTTGTGTAATGGTCATAAATTGATGCTTGGTTTTAAGTTTACTCGTTCAATTAGCTGATTATGTGGTTGGGTGTTAAGAACTTCATTGAATGGTTTACTCCGGGCATGTGGCCTGTAGAGTTGTGGTATCCGGCGTGTAGCCGTTGAGCTTGTTTGATGTTCGTTTGTATTTCTATTTAGTGTAGGGGATTTAATGTAAGACTTTAAGCTTAGGAAATGGTCAGTTTTTAGGGGAAATTCTGTTCGTTTCGCTCCATAAATTAAGAAAACACTAACACTCCTAGCCCTAAGCTGTCCATCTGTTTTCATATTTGCTTGGGAATTATATCAACATAAATTGTTATTTTTTATATGAAAATATGAACCGGTGCTAATGCTTATTTCTTTATTTACTTGGTTTTTCATACAGGCATCCCATTCCAAGAATGATGCTGGACGATCATACGAGGTGAAGAGGACGGGATGGTGATGATGAAGTCCTCGTTTAACTTTTCTATTTGTTTTCTTAATTAGTTAGCACAATCTACATTTATCGAATTTGAGTATTTATGGAATTTATCATTTCTTCATTTATTAGAAATTCTAAACGAAGTACACTTATGAAGAATAATGCTATGTGATTCCACTTCTGATATATGAAATGAATTTTCATTTTTTAGTTTTGTCTTCACCTTCCTTTATTTATTTTTATTTATTAAGTATGTTTATATGCAATACTTAACTTCATTACCAATTGCAAAAGTTAATTATATCATTCCAGTGCCAATTGCAATAGTCAATTATATCATAACATATGTTCGTAAAGTTTAAAATGAATTTCAAATACAGAAAATTGTACAATAGAACACTTATACAATTGTAGTGGCATAATGGAATTGCCACTAAATGTGTTCAAATTAGACACTAAAAGACCAATTTGTAGCTAACTCTATTGCCACAAATACCATATTTTTATAGCAAATATATTTTTGTAGCAATACTTGACTTGCTACAAAGTATGACCTATTGTAGCAATTTGATAGTTGTGGCATATTAAATTTTTCTACAAAAGCTTTATATTTAGTAGCAAACGACAATTTGCCACAATAGCCTTTTGTAACACAGTATCTGTGGCAACTTTATAGCATGTTCTCAAATTGCCACAAAAGGTTATTGCAGCAATATTTGAACTTATTGTGGCGAAACCAAATGCTACGAAAACTAGATTTTCTTGTAGTGCCATACCCCCTCATCCAGCCCCTCATTCTAGTTAAGCCCGACCTAGTTCTTCCTCTCAACCATCCCCTCCTGGCTATACCGAGTTTCAAGACACCCTTAGGTCCATCCCAGAGGAGCAAGTGTCCTTCTAAGCTTTTGTGGCTTCTGAGAATGCTGCTCTTTGGGACTTTGTCCAAGAGCGCAACGATGAGCTTTGTGGGATGCTTGCTTCCCAGACTTAATATTTCCAAGACTATAGCGCATGTTTAGAGACTTAGTGGGATTGGCATATCTCTTATGGCCAACCACGCCATCCTCCTCCACTACCTCCTTTCTTATTGCTTTGTGCTACTCCCCTTCCATTTTTCTCTTATGTGCCCACATTGAGGATAATGTGTGATTCAAGCATGGCGGAGTTAGTCGTTATATTTGGCATCTAATACCTGATTTGGTTTGGTGTCTTTGTGTTTTGTACATGTTATTTGTGATAATTTTTGGAGTTCTTATTATAGGTTTTAGTTTTGTTTAGCAGTGTTTTAGAAGTGCATTTAATTTTCTTTTTATTCTAGGTTGCATTTTAGTTTTTTTATTAGTTTCTTTTGCATTTTAGCTTGCATTGTTATTAGAAGCATGCATTAAAGAAAATGAGAAAAAAAAAATTAAAAAAAAGGAAAAAAATCCTCCGATGATGATCTTTGTAAACTAGGTAGACTTCTTTGGTTTAGTTTGATCTTTTGATTTGCCCAATTGTGCATAAAATAAAGGAGAATGAGTTTTTGAAATAAGCTCCATGTTTTGACCACATATTAAGTGCGAGTTGATTACCCCATGAGTATTTTCATGAATTTTGGCATGTGTTTACTAATGTACTAGTTTTGACTTTGGTAGATGTCCCGTGAGGTTTTGAACTTTTAGAGACTATTTATCAATTTAGTCTTATATTTCTTTCATGTGTGACTCTTCCTTGACGTCATATCTCTAGAACTTACTTTGATTGTCATTCAAGATGACATTCACATATGTATTTAGGCAATACGATTGAGGCATTTTTCTTTGATTTGTTAAACCCGATGACTAAATAGCCACCTTTGTTGCGTATTATATCCTTTGCTACCCCTTTTGAGCTTATATCCGTTTTTCTTGATTTGAACCTTCTACTATAGCCTATGGCGAAATGATTATCTCACCCTTAAGCCAAGACTAGAGGAGTGTTTCATTCTTTTTGTATCAAGTTTGATTGGGAACTAGTGAGGTGTATTGTTATCTTTTAGTGGATTTTGGTTGTTTGGTAAAGAGATGTGAGATCTTGATAAATCCTTTGAGATCTTGATAAATCCTTTGTCTTATTGTACAAAGTTTAAAGAAGAGTTGGAATTTAAAGTTCATTATGGATTTTTCTTGGCTAACTCTTTTAAATAAAAGAAAAAAAATTAAAAAAAAGGAGAAAAAGAACACAAAATGAAAAAAAAGAGAGAAAAGTGAATAAGAAACGAAGTATTAGCCTTGTTGGAATTATAAATTTTTATGATTTTTCAACTCTTTATCTCTTCAATTGGGGATGTACTTTGTTGATAAAATATATTGGTCTAAGAAGGATGTTGTATGATGCATTGGAAGCATCTAGCTCTTAGTTTATGGCTTCTAGCTCCTTATTTCCAAAACATTTGTTCCCTTCTCACCATTACCCATGGTCCCATTACAACCCTATGAAATTCCTCGTGATTGTCTAGTGTGTTTGCATATTAGTGATGGAGAATTTGAGAGTCTTATCAAACTTATGATAGATTTAAGTCTAAGGGATGAGAATTGAGGGAGCCTTTATAATTTTTCAAACACATGAGTGATGAGTGCCACATAACTATAGTGAGGTTCTACCGGCCTTGATGGCTTCATTTGTCTCATATGTTGAGTGATTATATTTGATGATTTGGGGAGATTGATTCAAATTTGGCATTGTTGTCTGCTAAGTGGTTTTCGAAAATTTCAGTCGCTAGTCTATTTGCTAATGATTTTTGCATCTTTTTTGGGCTACCTTTGGATCATCTTTGCCATTGGAATGCTACCTATATCTATTATGAGGAGGTTGTGTATATTTTTGATTTTAGCATTGCTTGACGACAAGCAATAGTTTAAGCATAGGGGAGTTTGGTAAGTGCTTAATGTATACATCATTCTAGGCTATTTTACCGTATTTTTTTAGCATAATTATGTGTTTTAAGTTACTATTTATACTCCTATTCCCAATTTATGTTTGGGTATGGTCATTTGACGTGTTTTGCAAGATTTTAGGCCTTGTTATCCAGTATTTGACCCTCATTGGATGTATTTTGACCTCCCCCATAGACACCCATGTGATGCAACACCCGTGGAGCAAGACAAGAGTAGAAAATCGGTTCCAGCTTCTCTATAAAGTCACATCGTTTGGCAGCAAAGAAAGGGAAAGCATAGCATAGTTCACTTTCTTTCTCAAAATTTTGCTCTTTTTATTTAGGATTTTTAGTTTGATTATTGTTCTAGTAAGAAAATCTTGAGTGCATTTGGTTGTAAGGCAGTTTAAAGCCCTTGGTGAAAGGTTGTCTTTGTCGAGCCCTTTCTTTTAGATTTCGTCGAATCATTGGTTAGTTGTTTAATCTTTAATTATATGTGAGTAGTTCATTTTGTTTAGGGATTTATTAGTTTATGAAAGTATATTTAGATCATGCCTTGATCAATAGAATTGTGCTTGTTTCATGATTGGTTTGATTTCATTCTATCAAGTGATTATCATATTATGAGTGGATTTTTTTTGGGCAATGTTTGCTTGTACACTTGAAATAAATTGAGTGAAAAACTAAAAGGTGACATTTAATTGTTAAACTGCTTGATAAAACCTAACATAGGGTCGACTCGAAAGAGAGATTTGTATGTTAGGAGGACTAGAGTGTAATAAAAAATATTCAACTTAGATTAAGACAAATTAGTTTAAAGGAATGACTTTTGCTTATTCTGGGCAAATTTGATTGATTTCGAAAGAATAGACTAAATTTTAGGATAGATTGCAATTCCTTAAAACTAATCGATCAGGGAAAAGCACATGTTTATCATTTTGATTGAGTCACCTTTCTTAACTACATAAATTCCTAGGTGTTTTTCCTTAATTGATTTAGAACTAGTTATTTTAAAGTCATTGAATGAAAACCCCTCGATTTAGAATTTGCTTAGTACATGCTGATAAACAAAGCTTGATAGATTACTTTGGTCCCTGAGAATGATCTTTTTATCTATACTATGACTACCTGTGCGCTTGTGGCAGTGATCAACATGCTTGGTGGGAATTTCGATAACTTTGTGTCCTTATGTTACTTTAGAGGGTATGATCCCGTAATTGACCCTTATTATGTGTGTCTAGAGGACTTTTCTAGGAAAGTCATGTGGACTACATTCTTTAATCCTTCCCTATGATTTTTCTATGGGCTTTGACAAGGTTTAGGTGATACTTTTTGTTTTTGGTGTGATATTGGTTATTACCTCTTACTTTGTATTTTCTAAATTATGGTCCTAGGAGTTTGATGAGATCCTGCGTGTTTTCATGGCATCTAATTGGATGAGTCAAGCCTTGAAGATACAATGGTGTCATTGATCCCCCATTAGTTCCATTTGTGATGGTGAGATCGTTACGTTTTATTCCCTTTCCCTTCTCTTACTGTCTTTACTTTGAATAATAATGCTTTATCTCAGAATGAGGGAAGCATAGTTTTTCATGTTGTCCATTTTGGTTTTTAGTTTGCTTCCTAGTTAGAGCATATAGGTTTAGGTTTCCTTTCTTTTGCAATGGTGCGTTGCATTTTAGATTTGTATATAGGATTGCACGTAGGGATGGTGTAGATTAGCTTGAAATGTCCTCTAATGATGCTTTTGCTAGGCATAATGGCCTTCATGAGCTTAAGTAACTTTTGAACCCTTTTAGTATTGAAATTTATGAAGGTTTTGTGAATATTTTTTGTTTTGACCCTTGTCTTGATTGGGAAATTCATTGCCCCCTAGAGTCTTTAGCGTTAACGTTGCTGCATGATAGTCATTTTATGAGCTAATCGAGACTTTGGTAGATATCTCGTGACACTTCGGGCCTCATTTGGACTAATCATTATCTTTAGTCTCATGTTCTTTCATGTGTGTGGCTCTTTCATGTTGGTTCTCTAGAACTTGCCTAGACAATTGCTCAAAACTACATTAGTATATGCATAGTTGATGCTATGATAGATGCATTCTTTATTGTTCAATATTTTAGCCATATAGCTAAATAGCCTATCCTTTGTGTTACATGTTTTTCCCCTTTACTAGCCCCTTTGAGCTTATATTCATCTTTGTTGTAAAACACTTCATATTAGCCCTTGGCCAAACACATAATCCTACCTTTATGCCAAGTCTATGTGGCATTGCCTCATGTACGTAGTGGGTGTTTTGGGGTAATTAAGTCTAAGGTAGCTTTGGTATGTTGGTTTATTAAGGGATTGATAAAATTGAGCATTTACTTGTGGTTCCCTCTAGTTTGGGTTGTATATATATGTATTCGGTTGTGAGGTCATAGTTAGGGACCCTATGCCTTGTAATAATTACAATTTTGATTTCATTTGCCCAAAAAAAAAAAAACAAAAAGACGAAAAAAGAAAAAAAGTTATGTTGATGAAAAAGAAATGAAAATGAAAGGGAAGAAAACAAAAAAAGAAAAAAAGAATGAATAAGTTGATTGACATTAGATACTTGCATAGCTTGTGTTCTATCTTTGTTAACTCATTTGCTATTTTATACGTGGAATATGTTCATTGAATTCTTGGGGTTTGGATAGTTGATAAATGTAATAGTTTCTTGATGGTTTGTTGGTTGTTTCCTATTCATTTGGCTACACAGCTCCACATTACCCAAATTTATTACTCAACTCCTTTCCTTTAGCCCTTTTAGCCCACGTTACAACCCATGTAAAGTTCTCTTGATTGTTATGTGCACATTAAATTTTTAGTGGAGGAGAATTTGAGAGTCATGCCAAGCCTATGGTAGATTGTATCTTTGGCATGAGTCTTGAGTGAACCCATGTTATATTTCAACCACATGAGTAAGAGTGCTTCACATTTCTTAAAAGTGAGGTTTTACCAGTCTATTAGCTCTATAATTCCTTATACTTGCATGATGGCTTTGTGGTTCTTTGAGTGTGATCAAGGTTGATATCTAGCTTGTGGTCGTATATTTCTTTGAAAACATCCACCTTCTCCTAATTTTGAAATGTATTGTGCACTATTTGAGGTTGTCATTGAGTGATATTCTTGCTTGTGACGTACTGTGAGTTGCCTATTTCGAGGAGATTGCGATGTTTTGAATCCTAGACACATCTCCTCTTGTTGGATTTATTTGGTGTTTACTTAAGGACAAGTAAAGGTTTAAGCATAAGAGAGTGATGAATGTCATATTTTCATAGGATTTTATAAGTGTTTGGGAGTCATTTGAGGGTGTTAGTATGCTTAATTATACAATTTATTCCTTTATTTCTACTATCATGCTGAGTTCGCTTGTTTTCATAGTGTTTGCAAATTTTCACTTTGTGAGTCAAGTTATGTGAGTAGAATGAAGATTTTTGAGGCGTTGTGGATAAAAGAAGATAGCAAAGAGGCCCCAAGACACTCAACACGGACAAACTGTGGCTAGTATCACGGTTTAGGAGATTATTGGAAGAAGCAGTAGATGAATCAAGTGAAAGCGAACCTACTAAAGGGTATAACAGTCAATCTATGATGGTGGCCATGGCTCGTGGTGAGCTCTGTCTCCCCGATTTGACTTGATTTCTTCATGGCTATTCATTTTCCTGGCGATGGCAACGTTTCATAGCTTTCACTACCCAAATAAAGGCCTGGTCCTAGCATCATTTTCTGTGAATACCACCACATATCC
The DNA here is from genome assembly GCA_029747015.1 of Carnegiea gigantea. Classification (NCBI taxonomy): domain Eukaryota; kingdom Viridiplantae; phylum Streptophyta; class Magnoliopsida; order Caryophyllales; family Cactaceae; genus Carnegiea; species Carnegiea gigantea. The sequence continues at coordinate 836,266 of JAKOGI010000105.1, read as the reverse complement.
ATTTCTCCATTATGTTAGGACATAGACTTAGATTAGAGAGAGTTGAGAGCAAGTTCAAGGTGAAGATTTGCAACGATTTCGGGTCGAGTTTGCATCTTCCAACACAAGCACGCAATGGCTAAGTAATTCCTCTCCCTTCTCTTTTCTTTTCTTTTTAGATTTTTATGCCTTGGATTAGCATTGATTTTTATGTCAAGTTTTGAATTGTTAACCTTAGAATTGAGTTAAAGATTGAATCAATGCTTTCTTTGATCTAAAAGTGCTTTGGATTTAATAGGTTTGTTATATTGAATCTTAAACATTGAATTGCTAGTGGGGAACTTGATCCACTTCTGGCTTGTCTTGGACATTGGGTGAAGGATTGAAAGGTGAAACTAGATGTTGGAAAACTAAAATTCAAATTAAGCGTGTGGGATCTTGAGAAAGACTCAATGTTTACCAGACTTCTAAGATTTGATAATCATGTTCTCAAGGATCTTAGATTAGTCAAAAATCCTTGAGAAATGGTAGTTGATTAGATTTAAGAATTTCATTCCACCTTCAAAAAGGCATTTGATAGTTCGATTATCGATTTTAGAATCACCATGTAAGAAAGAGGCACTTGATGAATTCTTGAGTTGGAAAATTACTTGATTTGATTAAATTCCTTGATTGTTTACTGGTTAGATTGGATAAGCAACATAGTTCAATTTCATTTGCAAATGTGGATTCACTTGCCCTATCGTGAGGGAATACAACCCGGTAGCTTGAACTACTCCCTGTGGTATCGACCTTAATTTGCTACAACGCCACTATGAGCTTGGGACCCTAATATCGTGAAGTTATTAGTAACCCTTCAATTAACGGCAGGCTATGAACTGGACAAGTGGCTGCATCTAAGTTAATTAGAGACCATGAGACCCATTGAGGTGGCTCACCCTTGTTTTGGAACTTGAACTATGGGTGACTTGACTGAACTTAGAGATTCATGTCAGATTGGTTCGAAATCATTTGCAAAATTGCTTAAGCTATCTTCCCTCCCATCCCTACAATTGTTTGAAATGAATTTAAATGACGTTTTTATTGTTAGGGGTGGTTGTTATTGAGCTCCGTCACATTTTTTTGTAAATGTTTAATTCTCGGTGGTGATCATGGGCATGGGGATAGAACTTAAGAGTAGGAGCAAGACTGATGATTTAGGAATCTTTGTGTTGAATAAATTCCTTAGATTTTAATGCTTGACTTTTGACTATTATACTTTAAATTTGACCCTTGGGTTGACTTTATTATTGAACCCTTAATAGTAGATTTTGTGGTACATAGCCTTATGTTTCCTAATAGGAAATACAACGGCAACACTCCATCTGGTTGTGTGCTGCTACTTAGGGTTAAATAATAGTAATGAAATAAATTATAATTTTTGGGGCATTATAAAGTGACATCAAAGCACAAGTTTACCGATCTGAAAGCTTAGTGTAGAATATTGTATTACAAAATAAAAGTTTAAAATCCATAGACTTAAGAATTATGTGGAGAGTGAGTGTAAGAAGGGAAGAGGGATGCATGGATCTGTATAGAATGTATTAGAATACATGTCTTACTTGCAGCTATTTGTGTATGGCATGAATAGGGGGCTAATGTCTTTATGAGAGGGTAGCTAAGAAATCTGAGGTTGACTTGGTTGGTCATATCCATCAAGTTAGGGCAAAGATAACAAATATATAGGGGATGGACCTAATAGTTGCTTGATGTTTTAGCATAATTAGAAGCTTTTCCTCCTTCTAGCCTTTGAGGTGACTGCGAATGGCATTACTGAGTTGATGAGTTACACATTTGAGAGTTTCGTGACTAGCGAAGATGTTGGTGTGAATTACAATAAATGGCAATAGGGTTTATAAAATTAGTTGATCATCTGCTTCAGGTGGGCCCGTATGACTAACGTCCTACACTTATAGCCCAATAAGGGACCCAACCATCCCTTGATAAGAAGGACATAGGGGATTCCACACCTAAGGAACCCAATTAGGTTAGGGAAGAGGAGGAACTTGTAGAGGTTGAGGACCCTGAGGAGAAATCTATGGAGGATGATGACCCTGAGGAGAAACCCATGGAAGGGACCCCAAGGGATCAATGGAAGATGAGGACCCTAAAGAAAACTGATGTAAAAAGAGGACCTTGAGGAATAACCAATGTAAAAAAGGACCTTAAAGAAGAACCAATGGAAAAAAAGGACCAGGAGGAAGAATCAATGGAAGATGAGGATCCTAAAGAAGTAGACCCAGATGAGGAACCAGAGGAAAACCAGTGTAAAAACCCAAGCTTGAATTTGAGCTTGACACTAAGCCTGGGCCTGAAATTGAAGCTACTCACTAGAAGCAGGGAAGGTGTGGTAAGATTTATGGGCATGTCTATTAGATGCTCCTAGGTAGTAGGCACTAGATAGTGCTTAAAGGCAATGATGTTAGATTTTATAATCATACTTTTCTTCATTAATAGAGTTGAAACTGAGGAAGTTATTGAATTGCTTGTGTAATAGGAGCAATAGTATGAAAAACATTTGTCATTTTTAGTTTATGCAATCGAATTGTCAACTGAGTTTACTTGAATGTGTTTGCTTATGTGATTCTTTAAAACTATGTATGGACCTAAACATAAAAGCTAGTGGCATTAAGAAAGTGGGCATGAGACATATGATTATGTGTGATAAGAACTCAACAGCGTAAGTGTTAGGTGAACTTGCCAGAATGAATGATACAAATTGATGCGATTGTAAATGTTGCTGTATGTCAATTCAATGGTGGTGATTTAAAGCCATGTGAATTGTTAAACTGTTGCCAAATACATGTTATGAACTATTAGAAATGGAATTCAACTCAATTAATTTTAAACCAAGATGTCAGGAAATAATGAAGAATCTCAAACTAGACCCATGCCCACTTTAAGACCCTACATTAACCTGGGAAACACCATAGTTAGCATAAGGGAAAGACTAGAAGCACTTTGGCCTAGGAATGGGAGCAGGAACCCTAGCAATGTGGATAGACAAATCTACAAACTAGGATGGACCTTACCAATCTCCTGCTTCTAGACCTTTTACAGAAGCATAGAGAATAGTTGCAACAACAAAATAAACACCTTCAGAAGACGGTTGGAGCAAAGAAAAGGAAGATAGGTGAGGACAACTAATACACGTTCAAGAGCGTTGCTAGCCATAGCCCACAAACTTACACTAACACCCTTGATCCTAAAGCATTAGAAAATTGGATTTGACGTATGGAGAAGTTGTTTGCTGCGTTCCAGTACTCTGAGGAATAAAGGGTAGGATTCGCTGTGTTCTACTGAAAGGACGGAGCTAACCTCTGGCGGTTTACTGTGAGAAAATGATAGTATGAGCTTGAATTTGGGTGTGAGAAAATGATAGTATGAGCTTGAGTTTGGGTGGAATAGATTTAAGCAGTTACTTAAGAACCATTTTTGCCTTATATTGTGTCAAAAAGCCAAGGAGAACAAAGTTACACAATTACAACAAGGGGAGATGAGTGTGCTAGAATATGTTTCCAAGTTTATGGAACTCTTCGCTTTACCCTTGCCTTCATAGAAGATGAGAAGCTAAAGGTGAACCATTTTGGGGCAGAGCTTAACCTAAATCTTAAGGAAAGGATGTTGGTGCATTGATATATCTCTTATGAGGATACACACGACACAACTGCTAATATGAAGCCTGCAATGAAGGAGAAAAATGAGTTCTACAAGGAGTAGTGAGGGAATAAAAGGAAGGGGGGCCAGCGAGAAAGCCACCACTTCCAGAATCAATATGAGAAGTCTCAGGTGGGGTTATCATAACAACAATAACAATTCACATGGCAGGCAGTATGCTAATTATTAGTGTACGGTGGCATGGAATGATTGTGGGAAGACAGGACACTACGTGCATGAATGTTGTAGCAACAAAAGATGTTAATGCTATGGAAGTCCTTGGTATCAGGTTAAGGATTACCTAAACCCACAACCCCCTACTGATCAGAGGAATGGAGGATAACAGTCACAACAATGCTACCAGCACAAGAGTGGGAACTAGTAAATCTAAACAACCAAACCCGAGCTCCTTAGCAGAACCAGGCTAGGCCACCTCACCAACCACCCCAGAACACTGGAGGCAGGGTCTATGTAAAGCGGAGGGAAGAATTTGGACATATTGCTATCATGGTGATCGGTACTTCTCTATCAAAGCTCAACCTATTGATGTCCTGTTTAACATTGGTGCTATGCAATATTTCATTTCTACAAAATTAGTTAAGGCATTAGGGATAGATCTAACATCTAAGCACTCCGTGTTACCTGTCACCCTCCCGGATGGGAAGATAGTGAGGTGTGATGAATCATATACGGGCTGGCTATTCAGATTGACGGTCATGAGTTCTTAGCTGACTTGTACAAATTTAGGTTAACTTATTTTGACTTGATTTTGGGTATACACTTGTTGTCGAAATATCAGCCACAAATAAATTGCCCTAAACAGAAGATTACGCGGAGGACCTAAGGAAGAAAAAATAATTCATAAAGGGAAAATCGTGAAATGTGAAGTGGGACTTGTCATAGCAATAGAAACCCAAAACCTATTAGGACGAGGTTGCAAGTGGTGCTTTTGCAATGTACTAGATACTAAAACCCCTGAACCATCTCTTAAGGATATCCCAGTAGTTCAAGAATTTCCTAATGTTTTCCTTAAGAAGATCCCAAGCATGCTACGACTTAGCGAGGTAGAATTCTATGTTGACTTAGTGTCAGGAGCAACCCCTATCTCTAAATCCCCTTATAGGATGGCCCCAGTAGAACTTAAGAGTTAAAAGTCCAGCTTTATGAGTTATTGAGAAAGGAGCACTGGAGCTGTTCGTGAAAAAGAAGGATGGAACCTTAAGGTTATGTATTGATTATCGGGAGTGTGATATCATAACCATCAAAAATCGCAATCCTTTTCCCTGGATAGATGACCTCTTTAACCAATTAAAAGGAGTTCCTTTACAGATGACATGCTGGTCTACTCGAGGACACTAGAAGAACATACATATCATTTGAGAATAGTCCTACAAGTGCTAAGGAAAAATGAATTGCATACAAACTTGAAGAAGTATGAGCTTTTGGCTAGAAAAATTAGCATTCTTAGGGCATGTCATGTAAAGAAGGGAATGTCTATAGATCTACAAAAGATAGAAGCTACAACCCAGTGGCCTAAGCCTAAAAATGCAATTGAAGTGAGGAGTTTTCTAGGGTTGGCAGGGTATTATCATAGATTTGTTCATAACTTCTCTATGGTTGCAACATTTCCCACTAACTTGATAAGGAAAACCACTAAGTATGAATGGGCCGACAAGTGTGAGGAAGCCTTTCACGAAATTAAGAGGAGACTAACTAGTGGATCTAGGTTGGTATTACCTACCAACGGCAAGGATCTTGTGGTATACAGTGATGCATAAAAAAATAGGTTAGGTTGTGTGCTGATACAAAACAATCTTGTGATAGCTTATACCTCTTGAAACTAAAATCCCATGAGTGAAACTATTAAACCCATGGCTTTGAACTAGCATCGGTGGTTTTGCATTCAAAATTTGGAGGCATTATCTGTATTAGGAGCATTGCAAGATCTTCACTGACCATCAAAGTCTGAAGTACCTGTTTTCAGAGGAAGACCTGAACCTAAGGCAAACAAGATGGCTAGTATTTCTTAATGATTATGACATAAACTTCTAATACAACCCAGGGAATGCAAATGTGGTAGGTGATGCATTAAGTTGTAGGCCGTACCCAAAACTTAGCTACTTATTGGTATTACCCAAAGAATTATGTGAGGATTTTAAGAAGCTGGAGATCAACATCTTCACAAGGAGGGAAAAACCCATGCTCTATGCCATAGAAGTACAACCTACTCTTGTCGCGAAAATTCAAGCAACCCCAGGAGACTGACCCACAAGTAGAAAGGATCAAGGGTGAAGTGTTAGCAAGAAAAACACTTGGTTTCATAATGCACGAAGATGAAGCCTTAAGGTTTCAAAATGGGGTATGTGTCCCAGCTATGGAGGAACTTAGCAAGAAATTCTAAATAAGGGGAAAAACACACCACATGCAGTGCATTATGGAGGGAACAAGTTGTATAATGACGTGAAATAGACATTTTGAGGGTGTAGTATGAAGCAAGAAGTAGCACACTTTATGCCAAAGTGTTTAACTTATTAGTGGGTGAAAAGGACACACGAAAGACCTTTAGAACTCTTACAACCATTGGAAGTTCTTGAGTGAAATTACAACTCAGTTTTCATGGATTTTTGTGGTGATATTATCACTCACACAGAGAAAAAATAATGCAATTTGGGTCATTGCAAATGGACTTATGACCACGTCACATTTCATAGCAATGAGAAAAACATGGACCCTGGATCAATTGGCTCGTGCCTATTTAGGGGATATTGTTTGATTGCATGGGGTATTAAGTTCTATAGTTCCTGATCAGGACACTAGATATTAATCTAGATTTTATCAAGAGTTACAAGAGGCACTTTGGGCGTTGTTACACTTTAGTATAGGTTTCCATCCAGCTATAAATGGACTAGCTGCGTGAATGACCCAAACCTTAGAAGACATGTTGCGAGCTTCTACTCAGGACTTCAAGAAAGCTTGGGATGAGCAATTGGGACTAATTGTGTTCTCCTACAATAATAGTTACCATTCTAGCATTGGGATGGCTGCTTATGAAAAGTTGTATGGAAGATGATACAAAACCCTACTATGCTGGCAAGAGATTGATGATGCGTCGACCATTGGACCTAACCTGATCCAACTACAACCTATAAGGTTATGGTAATCTGAGAATAAATGAAGTGCAGCTTAGAGCCGTTAGAAAAGCTATACTAATGGCAAGCATAGTCCTCTGGAATTTGAAGTAGAAGACCAAGTTTTCCTTAAGCTTTCCCCAACCAAGAGAATCACAAGGTTGAGTATGCTGGCCAAGCTTAGCCCTAGGTATATCGGCTGGCCTATCAATCGGAACTATTGGTCGAATTGCCTAACATGTCATAGATATGCAATTACATTCCTATCCCTCCTACATCATCGAACCAGACCTGTGCAACTTCAGGAACATTTATCATATGAGGAGCAACCAATTCGGATCTTGTATCGAAGAGAAAAATCGCTTCATAGGAAAAGTGTACCATAGGTGAAAGTCCTTTATGCTAACCATGCAGTATCGGACGCTGCCTATGAACCCGAATAAGAAATGTGATGCAAGTAACCTCACTTGTTTAACTACATAGGTGTGTGCAAAGTTTTAAGCACAAAGCTTCCTTTAAGGGGGTAGAATGTAAAATCCCAAAAATGTCTATAATTATAATTATTGTTTTTTTAATGGTGGACTAACCTAGAAGGTTTGAGATTGTAAGATGATTAGAATTTTGAGATTGTGAGATGATTAGAATTTTATGGGTAACCTAAGGACATAATTTGTAGGGGTTAGTTTAAGACAACGCAAGCAATAATAACACTTTTTTCTTAGTTCTTTGTACCCAAAAATTTTGGAAAATTAAAATAAAACTATTTTGCGTGAGTGTAAGTTACTTTCAGCAAAAAAAGCTTCCCCTCTCAGCCGTGTGTTATAAGGAAATTTTTTTTCCTTTTATTCCTTTTCACTCTCGTCCTCTAACCCCTATTCCTTCTCCCATGAGAGATACCCTAACCCTAGCTTATCATTTTCCCCTAGATCTCTTAATTATCTCGCACTCGATCTCCACCCTCATCTCTCACTTCCATGCATTATGTCACTCTCCCCACGGCTCCACTGACCCACATCACCGACTACCACTGCTTGCATCCACAACCACTGCCGATGACCACCACCACCGCCTATGCGCGTGCGGCTACCCTAGCTACCTCTCTTCTCTCTCCCCTTAGTTGAGTATGGCTAGGGTTCTATGAAAACCCTAATCATAATTTTCTTTTTATATAAACTTTATTTGAGGTTAACGAATGTGATTTTGGGTATTAAAATCTCATTTGCTTTCTTTGATTTTTAAATTTAATTACTTGTGTTTGAGGAATTAAAACCATCTAAGTCTCATGCTTTGCTTCATACATTTCAAGGTAAAATTTCAATTCTTAAATTTCATATTTGTCTAAGCTGGGTTGGATTAGGGAGAATAAATTAGTAGCGTCATGAAGAGTAGATTACATCAATATGAAGCATGCAATAACGGAGAAAAATGAGTTCTACAAGGAGCAGTAAGGGACTAAAAGGAAGAGGGACCGGCGAGAAAGCCACCACTTCTAGATTCAATATGAGAAGTCTCAGGCGGGGTTATCACAACAACAATAACAATTCACATATTAGGCTGCATGCTAATTATCGGCGTACGGTGACATGGAATGATTGTGGGAAGACAGGACAATATGCAGATGAATGTTGTAGCAACAAAAGTTGTTAATGCTGTGGAAGTCCTCGGCATCAGGTTAAGGATTACTCGAACCCACAACCCCCTACTGAGCAAAGGAATGGAGGATAACAGTCACAACAATGCTACCAGCACAAGAGTGGGAACTAGTAAATCTAAACAACCAAACCCGAGCTCCTTAGCAGAACCAGCCTAGGCCACCTCACCATCCACCCGAGAACACTGGACGCAGGGTCTATGTAAAGTGGAGGGAAGAATTTGGACATACTCCTAACATGGTGATCGATACTTCTCTATCAAAGCTCAACCTATTGATGTCCTATTTAACATTGGTGCTATGGAACATTTCATTTCTACTAAATTAGTTAAGGCATTAGGGATAGGTCTAACATCTGAACACTCCTTGTTATCTGCCACCTTTTCGGATGGGAAGATAGTGAGGTGTGATGAATCATAGACGGGTTGCTTATTCAGATTGACGGTCACGAGTTCTTAGCTGACCTGTACAAATTTAGGCTAACTTATTTTGACTTGATTTTGGCTATACACTTGTTGTCGAAATATCAACCACAAATAAATTATCCTAAACAGAAGATTACGTAGAGGACCTAAGGAAGAAAAGATAATTTATAAGGCGAAAATCGTGAAATGTGAAGTGGGACTTGTCATAGCAATAGAAGCCCAAAATCTATTGGGACGAGGTTGCAAGTGGTGCTTTTGCAATGTAGTAGATGCTAAAAACCCCTGAACTATCTCTTAAGGATATCCTAATAGTTCAAAAATCTCCTGATGCCTTCCTTAAGAAGATCCCAAGCATGCTACCACTTAGCGAGGTAGAATTCTATGTTGACTTAGTGTCAGGAGCAACCCCTATCTCTAAATCCCCTTATAGGATGGCCCCAGCAGAACTTAAGAGTTAAAAGTCCAGCTTGACGAGTTATTGAGAAAGGGGCATATTAGGCCAAGTACATCTCCGTAGGGAGCACTGGTGGTGTTCATGAAAAAGAAGGATGGAACCTTAAGGTTATGTATTGATTATAGGGAGCGTGACAACATAACCATCAAAAATCGCAATCCTTTTCCCTGGATAGATGACCTCCTTAACCAATTAAAAGGAGTTCCTTTATAAATGACATACTGGTCTACTCAAGGACACTAGAAGAACATGCTTATCATTTGAGAATAGTCCTACAAGTGCTAAGGAAAATTAAATTGCATACAAACTTGAAGAAGTATGAGTTTTGGCTGGAAAAATTAGCATTCTTAGGGCATGTCATGTAAAGAAGGGAATGTCTATAGATCTACAAAAGATAGAAGCTATAACCCAGTGGCCTAAGCCTAAAAATGCAATTGAAGTGAGGAGTTTTCTAGGGTTGGCAGGGTATTATCATATATTTGTTCATAACTTCTCTATGGTTGCAACATTTCCCACTAACTTGATAAGGAAAACCACTAAGTATGAATGGGCCGACAAGTGTGAGGAAGCCTTTTAGGAAATTAAGAGGAGACTAACAAGTGGATCTGTGTTGGCAGTACCTACCAACGGTGAGGATCTTGTGGTATATAGTGATGCATAAAAAAATCGGTTAGGTTGTGTGCTGATACAAAACAATCTTGTGATAGCTTATACCTCCTGAAACTAAAATCCCATGAGTGAAACTATTAAACCCATGACTTCGAACTAGCGTCGGTGGTTTTGCATTGAAAATTTGGAGGCATTATCTGTATCAGGAGCACCGTAAGATCTTCACTGGCCATCAAAGTCTGAAGTACCTATTTTCAGAGGAAGACCTGAACCTGAGGCAAACAAGATGGTTAGTATTTCTCAATGATTATGACATAAACTTCTAATACAACCCAGGGGATGCAAATGTGGTAGGTGTCACGTTAAGTTGTAGGCCGTACCCAAAACTTAGCTACTTATTGACATTACCAAAAGAATTATGTGAGGATTTTAAGAAGTTGGAGATCAACATCTTGACAAGAAGGGAAAAACCTGTGCTCTATGCCATGGAAGTACAACCTACTCTTGTTGCGAAAATTCAAGCAACCCCAAGAGACTAACCCACAAGTAGAAAGGATCAAGGATGAAGTGCTAGCAAGAAAAACACTTGGTTTTTTAATACACGAAGATGAAGCCTTAAGGTTTCAAAATGGGGTACGTGTCCCAGCTATGGAGGAACTTAGGAAGAAAATTCTAAATAAGGGGCAAAACACACCACATGCAGTGCATTATGGGGGAAACAAGTTGTATAATGACATGAAATAGACATTTTGGGGGTGTAATATGAAGAAAGAAGTAGCAGACTTTATGCCAAAGTGTTTAATTTATCAGTGAGTGAAAAGGACACACAAAAGACCTTTAGGACTCTTACAACCATTGGAAGTTCTTGAGTGAAATTGGAACTCAGTTTTCATGGATTTTGTGGTGATATTATCACTTGCACTGAGAAAAAATAATGCAATTTGGGTCATTCCAAATGGACTTATGACCATGTCACATTTCATGGCAATGAGAAAAACATGAACCCTGGATCAATTGGCTCATGCCTATTTAAGGGATATTGTTCGATTGTATGGGGTATTAAGTTCCATAGTTCCTGATCAGGACACTGGATATTAATCTAGATTTTACCAAGAGTTACAAGAGGCACTTGGGGCGTTGTTACACTTTAGCATAGATTTCCATCCAGCTATAAATGGACTAGCTGAGTGAATGATCCAAACCTTAGAAGACATGTTGTGTGCTCCTACTCAGGACTTCAAGAAAGCTTGGGATGAACAATTGGCACTAATTGCGTTCTCCTACAATAATAGTTACCATTCTAGCATTGGGATGGCCGCTTATGAAAAGTTGTATGGCAGATGATACAAAACCCTACTATGCTGGCAAGAGATTGATAATGCGTCGCCATTGGACCTAACCTGATCCAACTATAACCCAGAAGGTTATGGTAATCTAAGAATAAATGAAGTGCAGCTTAGAGTCATCAGAAAAGCTATACTAATGGCAAGCATAGTCCTTTAGAATTTGAAGTAGAAGACCAAGTTTTCCTTAAGGTTTCCCCAGCCAAGAGAATCACAAGGCTGGGTATGCTGGCCAAGCTTAGGCCTAGGTATATCGGCTGACCTATCGATCGGAACAATTGGTCGAATTACCAAGTGTGCAGAATGTTATTAATTGTCATAGATACGCAATTACATTCCTATCCCTCCTACATCATCAAACCAGACCTGTGCAACTTCAGGAGCATTTATCATATGAGGAGCAACCAATTCGAATCTTGGATCGAAGAGAAAAATCGCTTCATAGGAAAATTGTACCATGGGTGAAAGTCCTTTATGCTAACCATGCGGTATCGAACGCTGCCTAAGAACCCGAACAAGAACTGTGATGCAAGTACCCTCACTTGTTCAACTAGTCAAGTGTGTGCAAAGTTTTGAGCACAAAGCTTCCTTTAAGGGGGTAGAATGTAAAATCCCAAAAATGTCTATAATTATAAATATTGTTTTTTTAATGTTGGACTAACCTAGAGGGTTTGAGATTGTAAGATGATTAGAATTTTGAGATTGTGAGATGATTAGAATTTTATGTGTAATCTAAGGGCAAAAATTGTAGGGGTTTGTTTAAGACAATGCAAGCAATAATAACACTTTTTTCTTAGTTCTTTGCGCCCAAAAATTTTGGAAAATTCAAATAAAACTATTTTGTGTGAGTGTAAGTTATTTTCAGCAAAAAAATCTTCCCCTCTCAACCATGTGCTGTAAGGAAATTTTTTTTCCTTTTATTCCTTTTCACTCTCGTCCTCTAACCCCTATTCCTTCTCCCATGAGACATGCCCTAACCCTAGCCTATCATTTTCCCCTAAATCTCTTAATTATCCCGCACTCGATCTCCGCCCTCATCTCTTACTTCCATGCATTATCTCACTCTCCCGACGGCTCCACTGACCCACATCATCGACTACCACCGCTTGTATCTACGACCACTGCCGATGACCACCACCACCGCCTGTCCGCGTGCGGCTGCCCTAGCTACCTCTCTTCTCTCTCCCCTTAGCTGAGTATGGCTAGGGTCCTATGAAAACCCTAATCATAATTTTCTTTTTATATAAACTTTATTTGAGGTTAATGAATGTGATTTTGGGTATTAAAATCTCATTTGCTTTCTTTGATTTTTAAATTTAATTACTTGTGCTTGAGGAATTAAAACCATCCAAGTCTCATCCTTTGCTTTATACATTTCAAGGTAAAATTTCAATTCTTAAATTTCATATTTGTCTAACTTGGGTTGAATTAGGGAGAATAAATTAGTAGCGTCATGAAGAGTAAATTACATGGATGCATGGTAGAAGTTATGCTTAGCAGGTGATAGTGTTTTGTGGCAAAAATCGAAGGAATTAGCAAAATAACCCAACTATGACGGTGGACCTATATGACTAAGCACTCAAAGATGCAGAAGTAGTAAGAAAATACGTTGTGACTTTTATTCAGTTTGTCTTCGTTACTGAATCAGCATAAAGTATCTTTGATTGAGTAAAATTAAGTGATTCATCACCAATATACTATCACGAACCACATCATATTTACCATTTAGTCCTATGATTAATAGTATGAGGCTTTGATTTTGTTCTTTCATTAGCATTTGCTCAGTAGAATGGCAAACACGTATGGGAACACCATCTAGATCATTAATCCAATCTCGTGGAGTCTTCATCCTAGCAAAGTGTCTACATCACCTGTTCCCTGGCTAATAAAGTAAATATCTTTTTGAAAAAGGAACAACTTCGCACCATTAGCCTTTGTATATCTTTCCTCCAACTGACTTCACGTATCTCTAGTAATATTTATATATATGATGTGGTTTGAAAGTTTGCTTGATCAGCGCATTAAAAATCTTTGATATCAACATATGATTACCTTTGGTCCATTTTTTCAAATCTGGTGATGTCAATGATGGTCCAGGAAGAGATCCATTAGTGAATAACAATTCCTCTTCATTGATAGATCAATCATCATTGTAGTTGTTGGAACCAAAGTCATTTCCAATAAAATTTTAGAAATTAAGAGTTTACCTGGATGATCAATGGAGTCGATAAAATAGGCTTATGCGGTGTAACAAAAGCAAGAAACAATTTATGTTGTGTAATGTTGAAAGCCAGATCAATTGATAAAGAAAATAGTTGATCAGAAATGAAGAAAAGTAATGTTTATCATATAATATCTCATCTTTATAAGCTCCAATACCATGCTTTAGTCGATTAAACAACAAATAAATCTCATGGAAAATTTAAATTTCTATCTCCAGAAATAAAGAGAAGAGTTATCTGATTTATGATAATTGTAATAACTATAGAGAGAGGCTAACTGAATTCAAATGCAGGTTGTAGAAAGAGAAAAAATAATCAAAATACAATTTGTCTTCTAACAACCAACACTGAGGTACCCTAGCTGACTTGACAAGCCAACATATATAACTACTAGCCAACTCCAACATAGAATTCATGCCAAGAACGGAGAAAATGTTTGTGTCTGCTACCAGAAGTCCAATCCACATTTTTAATATTTTCCCTTGTTTCCTAATTATGTAAGAAGACGGAAAATTTTCTTCAAACTCATCTCTAAGTAGTGTCCATCACAAGAAGAAGAAGAATGAGAAGAAGAAGGAGAAGAAAACAATATTTTGATAATTTCCAAACGACTAGATACAACTGCAAAGTTTCTTTGTTCTCACCGTTCTGTATCTGCTCTATTATCTTATCATCTTATCGACTTATGGGTGCATTTTCAGTTACTATCAATAGCATGTTTTTTGAACAAGGCATTTGGCTATTTGAGATTTTTGGTTAAGTTTTAAACCTTATCATTTCGGTTAATTGTCACATTTGGGTTTTGATGTTAGAGAAAATGGTTAGCTCATGAACAATGCTGGGAAAACCCTAAGGGTGTTTGGAAGGAATAAGAGATTAGGGTTGATATTTTATAATTTTAATTTCTTTTTGCTTTTTCAAAAAATTATTTTGGTGCTTAAAATGATTAAAAAATGGGTGAAACTTATCACTGCAGGTTGTGGTGACCATTAGTGGCATTATTGACCACATTAGAAGCATTATTGCACGCCTGACCAAAACAGAAACTTACGGGCATTTCATTGTATGCTAGGAATTCCTATAGCATGTATAAAAGCACCTATTGCTAGCGAAGCGTGGTCTAGAGGTGGAGCCTACATTGCACATGTCACTTTGCAACCACTGTTCTTGTTGACACAAAATATGCATTAGACCCCTCCTGTATTTCCACATGCATTCCTTTTTTTGTGTTTTCCTGTGACTTGTTACCTGATTAGCCGTTGTGACGACTGGTTTTGGGCAAAAATCACTTTTTTTAATTAAATTAATATATAAATACCCCATCCTTAAGGAGGAATTTATACCCAAACTCATCTTAATCTCATCTAAAATTTTGAGGTCTCAAAAGGATTGCGTAAAGCGACTTAAATTGAAGCATATTTTCCATGTAAGTTTTTATAAATTTAATATGATCATTTAATTTAGTAATTTAACTATGTTTTTGTTTTACATAAATGATTATTTGAATTGCATATTAGAAATAATAACTGTAGCTTGGGTTTGCATTTAGAGATATTGAAGAGGTGTATTCAAAGAATCAAAAAGTAGTGATGTAACCATCTTGTAAGATATTCTAAAATTTTGAAGTGTCAATGTACGCCCAGTTATATGTTTATGCGACTCATGTGAATCTAGGTTTGAAAAATGTATAGTTAGTATGTTGTACAACACATTTGGGTTAATTTAGCTGTATTACTATGGCAGTTCTAATATAATTTAAAATCCAAAAGTAATTCTTGGTTGAAAATGACTTGTTTGCATGCCAAATTTACATATTTAAGAATCTACAAGTTCGTTGCATTTACGAAATAAATATGTAATATCCCAAGTGTTGTAGAATTAGATCTCAAACAATTTTAATGACTACTAATATTGTAAGAGGTGCATCTTCCTCTCTAGGAAGCCCATTCCTAAAAACTTCACATTAAGTTTGCCTATAGTGGAGAGATCTCTATGGTGACCCGGGACGGGCTGAGAAGTTGAAGATGGTAACAAACCGACCTCCACATCATAGGTTAATGCCATAAGTGGTCTTCTTATAGGGTCTATCATTATCCACTCTAAATTGTAAGGCTGGATGACAGAGTAGTCCTTGGGTAATTCAGAGAAATCAAACAGATAGTCCCCTTTCTAGTGGTAATTCAATATGTCCGTACACCATTGGCACATTTCTTCATCCTCCTTTATTTCTAGGTAATAACCTAGCTTGCATCTTCCATACATTGTGATAATCAAATCGGATTCGTTGTCTTGTATAGGTATTATAGATGCTAATTTTGTCAATTCCAGAAATTGGCTTTCCTCTCTCAAGAGGTAAGTGAACCTTAACTTGTCAAAATAGGATGTTATTTATTGTCCCTAACCAAGTTTGGGAAAGCGCAACATTCATACTTTTCACTTTCTACCATCCACTGATATGATTTATAATAAATCTCGAGTCCCCATACACATTTGAAGTTTCGATTTAGAAATGTTAGGTAGCACGTATTCCTATAATACAAGCTTCATAAATAGCCGCTTTATTTGTTTCCTTAAAGTCTATCTTAGTAGAGATTGGGATATGTCACCCCTATGATCATACGATTAGGATGCTAACTGGTAACCCTTGTGATTCAATGCACCTTCGAAGTCCATTTATTAAGTTTGTCTTTGCCTAAGAGGCATCTTCACCTAAAAGATTATAATTTTCTTCCTTTTATGCCATGGCATGGTCAATAAGGAAATTTACTACTCTTCCTCTCATGGATTATTGTGCTAAGAACTCCAAATGGACTTCAGAGAGTAGAACCATCCTCTATAAAAACCTCCCCTATAGAATGAGTCGAGACATGAGATGTTTCAATGGATCCAATTTGGCTATGATATTGACCTTATCATTGAGCATATAGTGTACGCACATCTTTTCGGTATGAGTATATCGGACCTCATAATCAAATAAATTTTTGCTCAAATAATAAATGACGTCTTCTTTTCTAGCATCTTCTTGGGCTAAAATTATGCCTACTACAATTCTATTATTGTTTAATAAAGCAAGAACAGTAAATCATCATTTAGTGGCCGTAGAACTAGTGAGTTTGGGAGATTTTTTTTTGGTGACAAAAAGTGTTTTAATGAGGCTCATCGCATCCAATCGTTGAAGTTCTCCTCAATTTGTTAAGAATTAGTTCATAAGTTGTTAACGGTTTTGAAATGAATGGGCTAATAAATTGTGTAAATTCGAGGAAACCTCAGATTTGCTTTTCCGTCTTAGGAGGCGGCATTTAGCTGATGGCCTTAATTTGGATGGATTGGCCATGATTCATCTTGAGCAGACTATATATCCTTTCCCAAAGTGACTGATAAGTCTCTGAAGTGCACTCTATTTTGAGGTCGTTTTGTGCCATTTTAGGGAGAATTGGGTATAGTTCACGACTTTATTTATGGCCTAATTGCCACTTCAAACTAGCCACTAGATGTTCCCCCTTACTTAGATCTTCGTGACCCGGGGAGAAGTAAGCTGATTTTTCTCCTACCATTTTCACGGGATGCGAGTGAATCCTTTTTATGCTATATTATGCACTCCTTTTTCTATTTTACGTCTGGTTCTGGTTATTTTTTTTTTTCAAGTCTTTGGACCATGTTAGCCCAGATTTGACCACAAATGAGTGTAGTTTGACCCCCCATAGCCATCCCCAAGTCACTGTGCCCGTGGAAGGAAGAAAGAATAGAAGAATATCGAGATAGAGCTCACCACGGATGGTCCGTGGTGCAACCATACCTGCAATTTTCTTTATTTTCCTTCATCATATGGTCCAGGTTGATTGACTTCTTCTTTAAATAGGGCCATTTTGCAGTAGATTCTGAGGAGAGACAGCAGAAGAGAACTCTTGTTCTCTAGTTTTGTCAATATTTTCTATTTTTCTAGGTTTAGTTTTAGATTTCTAGTTCGTTTTAAAGTATTAGTTGTAAAGAAGTGTTTTTTGTTTGGAGCCCTTACGAAGTTGGAAAACCCTTGAAGGATCTTCAATTGTGCTATGCTTTCTTCTCTCAACTTCATTTAGTTGTCGTTATTTTAAATATACATGAGTAGTTTTCTGAATCTGGGGATTGTTGGCCAAGTATTAATTTTGGAATCTCTCATTTTTATTTAGTTGTGCTTATTTTTGATTGGAATTGGTTAAATTCTATCTTATGTGTGAGATTGTTGTGGGTGAACTTGGGCTATATTTCTTACTGATTTTAAATAGTTTAGTGAAGGACTGAAAGATGAAACTTGCTATTTGATCAATAAGATAGGACTTGACTTAGCAATACTTTAGAAAGATTTGCTTGTTAAGAGGGCCTTTAGCCATCAAAAATCTATAACTTAGACTAAACAAGGACATTTGAAAGAATGACAATTGGTTATCTAGGCAATTCAATTTATTTCAAAAGAAAAGATTGAATTCTAAATGCAATTGCACCCTTTCAATATCCCATTATAGATCAAGTACATGTTATATTCCATCAATCCACATCCTTATTAGGTGAAACAAGTCCCTAGATGTTTTAAATTGACTGAATCTTCTTATTAGATTATAGCATTGTTTAAACTCTCAATTGAAATTTACTTGCTTAGTAATTTTATAGGACAAAACTCAATAGATTACAATTAATCTCTCTAGGAACAATATCTTTCTCAACTACAACAACTGTGTGCTTGCAGGCATATGTCAAGTTTTTGCCGTCGTTGCCAGGGACCAAATTTGTGGATATTGAGTTTGCCCTTAGAAATTGACTAAGCATTTTCTCATTCTTTTTTTTCTTTATATTTTTTATTTGTGTTCGTAGTTTTGCTGGTAATTTTACAGATTTCTCGTTTATATGCGAACGCCCTTTTCATTTGAACTTGATCCCGAAATCAAAAGGACTCTTCGCTCCAAGAGGAAGAAGTTAAGGGTAGAACAGCAAACACTAAATGCTCAAGTAATTTCTTCGTCGATGGCAGGTATAAGGGGTGACCAAAGAAGTACACTTCGGGATTTTATTACCCAGGGAGTCCAAGGCATTTCCTTAAGCATTGGTCGGGCAACCCTAAAAGTGAACAAATTTTGAGCTCAAACCAGCCCTTATATCAATGGTGCAGCAATCCCAGTTCGGAGGCACCCCGTTAGAACATCCCAACTTACATCTCTCGGTCTTTTTAGAGATGTGTGACTTGTTAAAGGTCAACGGAGCTTCTCCCGAAGCCATCCACTTGCGCGTATTTCCCTTTTCACTTAGGCATAAGGCGAAGGTGTGGCTTTACTCATTGCCTCTAGGATGCATCACGACATGGGATAACCTCACAAAAGTTTTTTTTGCCAAGTTCTTTCCTCTGAGTAAGATGGCAAGCCTACGGAATGCAATCACGATCTTCTCCCAAAAGGCAAATGAGAGGCTCCATGAAGCCTGGGAGCGATTCAAGGACCTTTTATGATTATGCCCTCACCATGGCCTTCAAAGGTGGATGATTGTGAAGGCATTTTGCAACGGAATCACTCAGTTATTAAGATCTACTATTGATGTAGTAGTAGGAGGTACTCTTATGAGTAAAACTGAAGATGAAGCATATAATTTTATAGAGGAGATGACTTTTAACAATTTTCAATGGTCATTTGAGAGAACCCAACTGAAGCAGCTTGGAGGTAAGCTGGAATTAGATGTTATTTCTATTCTTTCTTCTAAAGTCGATGCTATTTCTAAAAAATTAGAGCGCTTGAATGTTAGTTCTGTAAGTTTAAGTGCCCCTTCCCCATCATGTGATATATGTCGGTCAGTTGATCATTTGACTGCGCATTGACAAGTGGGTAGTGCTTTTGCCCAAGATGTAAGTGATTAGGCCAACTACGTGAACAACTATAACCTTAGACCAACAAATGATCGTTTCTCTAGCACATATAATCTTGGTTAAAGGAATCACCCCAATTTCTCCTATAGGTCTAATGGCCTACTCGTGCCCCAAATGAATTTTAGACCACCCCTAGATTTCAAAGGCCATCCTATCCTCAACAAGCACCTCCAAAATCGAACATAGAGATTTTGATGGAGAGTATGCTTTTAGCATAACAAAAGCAAGATGAATTTATTAAGAAATTGGCCTTTAAGGTTAATGTGCTTACTACTCACAATAAGATGTTGAAAGCTTAAATTGCTCAACAAGCTACCTTTTCATCTACACGCCCGGGTAGATTGCCTAGTAAACCTGAGTCTAACCCCCACGAGCAATGTAATTGAGTTACCTTGAAAGAAGTGGTAGAAGATTCTAAGGGCATGACACTTAAGGAGGGTAGAGAGGCTATCATGGCTAAGAGTAAGGAGAAAAATGATGAGGCTGAGCCCATAACTTTTAGAGAAAATTGATCTCCTCAAAGTCTTTCCCCCTAAGCTTCCAGTCCTCAACAGCATTCCTATCCCGTGTGTCATGAGAAAAGTGAAGATTGTTAGAGCCCTATATGATCTTGGTGGAAAGTGTCAATTTGATGCCCTACTTTATGTCTCATAAGCTTCATTTGCAACCATTATAACCAACACCCTTTCACTCCAATTAGCGGATGGTTCTGAAACACGACCTTTAGGTATGTTGGAGGATGTCCATGTAAAAATAGGAGATATATAGGTGCTAGAAGGTTTTATCATTGCTGATATGATGAGATTGACGATGCCTAAGTTATTCTTGGAAGACCCTTTTTGGCTACTTCAAGTTGCACAATTAATGTAAACGTGGGGCAGATAACATTTGAGGTAGGGGCGTTATGCTGCATTTTGTTTATGGAAGATAAAATTGTTTCCTCCAATTCTTTCCTATCTAATTTACTTCGTCTATCTCCTGAGCTTGAGATAGAGGATGATTGTGGTTGTCCTGACCCTTCAAAGTATGATTGAATTTCAATTGAGGATCCCGACCAGGGTAATGTTAAGGTGGAGTTTATTGCTCCTACACCACCTAACATACCCGAGGTGGAGACCTATTCTTCTAATGAGTCTTCCATGAGTATGCCTATCTTCATTTTTTGTTCTTTCTCAAATTTCAATTTTTTAGGTTTTTAGTTTCAATTTTTGTTTCATTTTGCAAACAATGGCACCTACCAAAAGACAAAGGAGTGTCGAGGAGGTTGGATCCTCAAGTCAAGCACCAACCCGACCTCAAGGGATATCCCGAACCTCCACCAAATGCACATGCTCAAAATAACATTCCTCACCCTCTTGGATTGACAAATCTTGATCATGTTGCTAGATATAACTATGTCAATTAAGCATGGTGATGGCAACTCAATATTATGATGAGAAATTATTAGCACGTTTAGGAATGTTAGATGATACTAGGTGGTTGTTTGCACGAGGTGGTATGGGACACTTAATTGAAATAAAAGAGTATACATATTGGAACCTGACCCTAGAGTTCCTGAGTACACTCCATGCCGAGGTTACTAGAGGGTCTCAACGTCAAGCAGGATACATTATGTTCTATTTGCAAGGACAATTATATGAGTTGAACTTAGGTACCTTTAACATTATATTTGATTTTTCACCTGATATGGATTTACTAAATGGACAAGTCACCCGTGAATTGAACCCAAATGCATTTTGGGGTGAACTTTTGGGGAGTATTAGGCACAGCACTAGTTCATCCAACTGCTCACATATTAGGAACCCTTGTATTCATGTCGCTTAGCGCATCCTAGCTTGCTATTTCTTTGCTCGAGATCCCATGATTATCTGAGTTATATTTCTTATCCTGTATGCTTGACGGTGTCCAGCTTGATCCCGGTTCATTTTTGGCCAGACAATTGTATAGTGCTGTTGTTAGCACTAAGGGCAGGATAGTCATTGATGGGATTGTGACTACTATTGCTGGATTTTTGGGTATTGAGCCCAACCCTGATGATAGAGTTTCTTGGTCTGAGCGGCTTGATCAAGCTGCTTTTGAAATCATGAACTTTGGTATAGGCTGGACGATTGTGTTGGATTTACCCTATGGATAAGCTTTTGCTACTTTCCAATGTCGATTAAACCACCGTACTTCACTGGGCTAACCTTTATTGGGTACCTGGTGATGCCGAGGTTGTTCAACCTGCACCTCATCCTCCACCCCCTCATTCTAGTTAAGTTGGACCTAGTTCTTCCCCTCAACCATCCCCTACTGACTATACTAACTTACAAGGCACCCTTAGGTCCATTCAAGAGAAGCAAGTGTCCCTCCGAGCTTATGTTGCTTTTGAGAATGCCGCCCTTCGTGATTTTGTCTAAGAGGGCTACGACGAGCTCCATGAGATGCTTGCTACCCAGACTCAATATTTTCAGGACTATAAGGTGTATTTAGAGACCTGGTGTGATTGGCATATCTCTTCTGGCCAATCACCTCATCCTCCACCACCACCTCCTTTTTGATATCTTTTTGCTTCTCCCCTTCCCTTTTTCTCTTATGTGCCCACATTGAGGGCAATGTGTGATTCAAGTATGGGGGAGTTGTATATATTATTTGACGTATGGTGCCTAATTTGGTTTGATGTGCTTGTGTTTTCTATATATTATTTGTGATAGTTTTTAGAGTTTTTATTGTAGGTTTTAGTTTTATTTGCTTAACAGCATTTTAGATATGCATTTTGCTTTCTTTAAACTCGAGGTTGCAATTTACTTTGTCTATTATTAGTCTATGGCTATGGACAAATTATTACCTTACCCCTAAGCTAAGACTAGAGCAACATTTCATTCTTTTGTATCAAGCTTGATTAGGAGCTAGTAAGAAGTATTTAGATCGTTTAGTGGATTTTGGTTATTTGGTGAAGGGATGTGTGATCTTGTTTGAAAAAAGAAAATCCCTCGTTCTTTTTGTATAAAGTTTAGAGAAGAGTTGGAATTTAAAGTTTGGTATGGATTTCCCTTGGCTAACTCTTTTGGAAAAAATGAAGAGAACGATAGAAAAAAAAAAGAAAAAAATTAGAAAACAAAAAAAGATGAAAGAAAAAAGAACACAAAAAACCAAAAAAGGTGAATAATAAAGAGAGTGTTACCCTTGTTAGAATTGTCAATTTTTTGGGTCTTTCAACTTTCATCTCTTCAATTGGGGATGTATTTTGTTGTTAAATCGTATTGGTTTAAGGAGGACGTTGTAATGTTGCATTGGATACATTTGGCTCTTAGTCTATGGCTTCCAGCTCTACCTTTCCAAAACATTTGTTCCCCTCTTACCTTTACCCATGGCACTATTACAACCTTATGAAAGTCCTCATGATTGTCTAGGGTGTTTGAATTTTGGTGATGGTGAATTTGAGTCTTGTCAAGCTTATGGTAGATTTTAGTCTAAGGAATGAGAATTGAGGGAACAAAGGTGGCTATAATAGGAGATTCAAATCAAGAAAAACAGATATAAGCTCAAAGGGGCTACCAAAGGATGTAATACATAACAAATGTGGCTATTTGGTCGTTGGGTTTAACAAATCAAAGAATGCCTCAATCATATTACCTAAATGCATTTGCTAAATGTGATCTTGAATGAGAGTGAAAGCAAATTCTTGAGAATTGATGACAAGGAAGAGTCACACATGAAAGAAACATGAGACTAAATTGATAAATAGTCTCTAAAAGCTCAAAGCCTCATGGGATATCTGCCAAAGTCATAACTAGCTCATTAGAAAACATATACCAAAGTTCATGTAAAGAGTCATGGGGTAATCAACTCGCACTCAACATATGGTCAAATCATAAAGCTCATTTTGTAAATTCATTCTCAAGCATTTTTATTAACAATTTGAGCCATTCAAAGGATCAAACTAAATCAAAGAAGTCTACCTAATCAACACAGATCATCATCATAGGATTCTTTTTCTTTTTTTTCTTCTTTTCATTTTTTTATGCATACTCCTATTAATAATGCGAGGAAAAAAAATGTAAGAATTATAAGAAGAAACTATTATAAGAAAAACTAAAATGCAACATAGAGTGAAAAGAAAACTAAATACACATCTAAAATGTTGTTAACCAAATAAAACTAAAACCTATAATAAAAACTCCAAAAACTATCATAAATAATACATACAAAACACAAGCACACCAAACCAAATCAGGCATCAGATGCCAAATAATATATACAACTCGCCCATGCTTAAATCACACATTGCCCTCAATGTAGGCACATAAGCGAAAAAGGGAAGGGGGAAAGCAAAAAGATACCAGAAAGGAGGTGGTGGAGGAGGATGGAGTGGTTAGCCATAAGAGATATGCCAATCCCACCAGGTCTTTAAACATGCCCTATAGTCTTGGAAATATTTTGTCTGGGTAGCAAGTATCCCACGGAGCTCGTCGTGGCACTGTGTGACAAAATCACGAAACGTGACATTCTCAAAAGCAACATAAGCTCGGAGGCACTTGCTCCTCTTGAACGGACGTAAGGGTGGCTTGTAAGTCAGCACAGTCAGTAGGTGGTGCTTGAGAGGAAGAACTAGGTCCAGCTTGGCTAGAATGAGGGGGTGGAGGATAAGGTGTGGGTTGAACAACCTTGGCTTCATGAGGTACCCAATAAAGGTTAGCCTAGTGAGGTAAGGTGGTTCGATCGACATTAGGAAGCGGTAAAAGTCGATCCCCAGTGTAAATACAAAACAATTGTCCAACCTCTATTTTACAAAAGTTCATGATTTCAAAAGCATCATGATCAAGTCACTTGATAGAGTCCCCTTAAGCCAAGACATTGCGAAAGGTCCTAAAAGTCTAGTAAGGTCTAATGCAGGCTCCAAATTTCAAGCAATGGCTCACATTCTGGAAAAGGGCCATACTGATGCAACCGGGTTAAATGGCCAGAATGTTCCCAGTTTTTTTCACTTAATTATTTAAGTTACATTATGGCTGAAGTTTGATATTTTTGCATTGTTGGGATCCTTAAGATGTTAATTTTTCGGTCCAAGCATCGGGCTGAAAACTGTTTCTAGAACCCAGTTAAGCTGCTGCGTGTCTTTCCTCCTTCGAAGGGTTTCCTCAGCTGAATACTCACTTGCTTGCTTCAATCATGCATCAAGGAGACCAGGAACATCATCATTGGCAGCTAAAACAGGTTTTAGGAAGAGCAACCATTGAGAAAATAAAGAGAGATTTTGCTCCTTGCAACCGAATTAGTCAGTCGAAAAGTGCTCCTACTGGCTACTTCTTTGCTAGTAAACTAATGTATTAGCTTAATTTAAGTGTGTTAAGGTTAAGTATCATCATTTATCTTGCTTTCCTTGTATTCTGGTTGTAATTAGCCTAGATTAATCAAGCTTATAAACTAGATTAGTCTTAAGCACTTAGCTAAGCTTGTTTAGATGTTTCCTTCTTAGAGAGGAAACCTCCTTTGCTACTTTCTAGCCTAAGGGCCATGTGCATAAGGCCTTGGATACAAACAGAATTGAGAGCATTTTGCTTTCGTTTCCCCTAAATACTTTAGTTACTTATCCTTAATTTGGTCGACTAAGGTGGTGATCAAGTAAGTCTTAACACTTAACTGGGTGGTATTTCTGTATCCTAATTAAGGTTAAGGACCGACTCAAGCTTAGTGATGTTTCTCTATCCAAGCAAGGGTTTAGATTATCCTTCATTCACTCATTCATTCGTGATCTCATTTAAACTCAAGTTTGATTTCAGCTTGCTCAGTTTAACTTTAGAATCAGCCTTAAATATCTGTGATTTCCTTTCATGGTTCCATCATATTTGGCATCAGAGCTTTCATTTTTCCTTGGCTTCATACGTCCCTCCACTTTTCTTTATTAGCCCCATTCAATTCCAAACACATTTCCTAATTAAGCTTAAACACAATTCGAAAGCAACATGAGTTCTAGCACGAGTTTAGAAGAGAACTTTAATGCACTCATAAGGCAGAATGAGATGTTGATTAAGAAAATCCATGAAGATGCTCAACATGAACAAGAAACTAGGGCTCAGAATGAGTACCTACGAAAACAGCTTGGTGCCTATTTGAAGCAAAAGCAAAAGCTAAATGAAGAACCTCTCCAATCTGAACCAAGAAGGAAAGAACAAGTGTTTGGTCATAACATTGATTCATCTAGTGAAGATGAACCATTGAGAATGACTAGACCAGAACCACAGCTTCAAGCCAATACCAATGATTTCAAAGTCGAAATCTCGGAGTTGGAAGGTAAGCTTGATCCTGAAGAATTCTTGGATTGATTACATACTGTTGAGCGTGTTTTTGAGTATAATGATGTTCCTGAAGATAAAAAGGTCAAGTTAGTGGCCTTAAGGCTCAGAAAATATGCTTCATTATGGTGGACTAGCCTTTGTGCTAAACGGGTTAGAGAGAGGAAGTTAAGGATTAGAACATAGGAGAAGATGAAATCCAAGCTTAGGGATCGTTTTTTTCCCCCAACTTATGTTCAAGATTGTTGTTCTCAACATGAGTTTGAGAAACTTGTAATCAAGTGTGATTTACAAGAACCCGAAGAGCAAACCATTGTTAGGTACTTAGGAGGTCTTGATCCTAGGTATGCTAGTATGGTTGATTTATAAGCTTACACTACCTTTGATGAAGTTTGTATGCTTGCTCACAAGGTTGAGCGGCAAAAGAAACCTAGACAACCCCCTCAACCTCAGAATCCTAAACCCTTTATCTGGAACCAACCCTTTAATAAGGGGAGTTCTAATCCCATTTCTAAGCCGCCAAATCCATTCCCTTCCTTTCCACAAAGAACCCCAACTCCACAAAAGAACCAAGCCCCTCAAAATAGACCCGATCCCAATCTAATGAGCAACAAAAGGTCCTCAAATGTTAAGGACTTAGGCATATAGCTTCGAACTATCTGAACCACAAGGTGATTACCTTAGCCGAATGGTCAGCTGTGAAAGAGGTGCTTGAAGAGGAGGAAAAGAAGGATGATTGTGAGGATGAGCTTGAGGAAACTCAAGAGGAGGTGGTGGAGGAGGCTGATGAAGGTGAAATGTTGGTTTTGAGGAGAGTTCTAAGCAACCAGAGAGGAGCTAAAGACGAGCAAAGAGAGAACATATTCTATTCTCATTGTACGGTTTAAGGGAAGGTATATTCAGTGATTATTGATGGAGGAAGCTGTGCAAATGTGATTTCCCTAAGCATGATTGAGAAACTAGGATTACAAACCATGACTCATCCACACCCTGATAACATTCAATGGTTGAATCAAAACAATGGAATCCGAGTGAATCACAGTGCCTTGTTTCTTTCTCCATTGGAAAGAACTATCAAGATGAACTTTGGTGTGATGTAATTCCCATGGATGCTTGTCATATGCTTTTGGGAAGACCATGGTTGTATGGTCATAGGGTTATGCATAATGGCCACTTAAATACTTACTACTTTACTAAGGATGGTAAGAAGATTACCCTAGCCCCTTTATCTCGATCTAAACGCCACGAAATCAAGCCTCAAAATAAGCCCAAACATTCTAATTTGCTACTCACAGTTAGTGAACTTTTGTTAAAGGCCTCACAACATGAATTCATGGCCTTTAAGGAGTGGATATTGAGTGTACAAGACGAACTAGAAAACCCCTTACCCGCTCACCCCATGGCCAAAGCACTCATTCAAAACTTGTGTCATTTGTTTCCTGAGGAGATACCCACCGGTTTACCTCCTAAAAGGGATATCCGACACCATATTGATCTCATTCCTAGTTCTATTCTTCCTAATAAGCTAGCTTATAGGATGAATCACAAAGAAACCACGAAGATTCAATGGCAAGTTGAAGAATTGATGTTAAATGGCTTAGTTTAAGAGTCCTTGAGTCCGTGTGCTGTGCCTGCTCTTTTAGTTCCGAAAAAGGATGGAGGAATGCGTATGTGTGTGGATAGTAGGGCCATTAACAAAATCAAAATTAAGTATAGGTATCCCATACCTAGACCTAAAGACATGCTAGATGAATTACATAGCTCTAAGGTGTTTTCAAAGATAGACTTTCGAAGTGGTTACTACTAGATTCGGTTTAGAGAAGGTGATGAATGGAAGACGGCGTTTAAAACTAAAGGAGGGCTTTATAAATGGTTGGTTATGCCTTTTGGTCTTTCAAATGCACCTAGCACATTCATGAGATTAATAATCAAGTTTTCAGGCTGTACATAGGCAAGTTTGTGGCAGTTTACTTCGATGATATCTTAATCTATTCCAAGGATGGGCATGAACATCAAGATCATCTTGCTCAAGTTATGCTTGTTCTGGAATGTGAGAGACTATATGGTAACCTTAAGAGATGTTCCTTTTTCACTCATGAGGTAACATTCTTAGGTTATATTGTCACTGGTGATGGAATCAAGGCAGATGAGAGCAAGATTGAAGCTATTCAGTCATGGCCTATTCTAAGAAGCATTCATGATGTCTGTGCTTGTCATGGCTTAGCTTCCATTTGTAGGAGGTTTATTCGAAGTTTTAGGACCATTATGGCCCCCTGTGACTGTTATCAAGGATACATCATTTATTTGGACACCAAAAGCGTAATCTGCCTTTGAAGTAGTCAAGAAAAGACGTACTCAAGCACCGGTTCTCTCCTTGCCATGCTTTGATAAAGTCTTCAAAGTTGAATATGATGCCTCTAGAGTATGTATAGGTGGTGTTCTTACTCAAGAAGGTAAACCATTAGCCTTCTTTAGTGAGAAATTATGTGATTCAAGAGGAGAGTACTCCACCTATGATAAAAAGTTTTATGCCATTGTGAGATGTCTAGAGCATTAGAGCCATTATTTGATTACTAGTGAGTTTATTCTTCACTCTAATCATGAGGCTTTGAAGTACATTCAAGGCTAGCATAAGTTGAACTCACATCAGGCCAAAATGGGTTGAGTATTTACAGTTATTTCACTTTACAATGAAGCATAAATCTGGAAAACTCAACCAAGGAGCTGATGCTTTATCCCAAAGGTACTTGCTTTTATTTCAGTTAGATGCTTATGTTCTTGGCTTTGCGCAGCTAAAATGCCTATATGCTGATGATGAAGACCTTAGGAATTTGTATTCTAATTGCCAAAAGCATCCCAAGGAGGATTTCTTAGTCCAACAAGAGTTTCTATTTAAAGGTGCACGACTATGTATCCATAAGTGTAGCACTCATGAGCTTGTAATCAGAGAAGTGCATAAAGGTTCCTTGGCTGGTCATTTTGGTGAATCCAAGACCTTAACTATGTTAAAGAAACATTATTACTGGCATAGAATGGAGAAGGATGCTCAAGACATGCTAAGAAAGTGTGGAACATGCCAAGCTGCCAAGAGTCATACCTTACCCCATGGCTTATACACGCCCCTTCTCGATCCCACTCTACCTTGGGTGGATGTAAGAGTTGACTCTATTTTAGGTTTACTTAGAATCCAAAGGGGCAAGGATTCTATATTTGTCGTGGTGGACATATTTTCAAAGATGGCACATTTCATTCCATGGAGCAAAACCAATGATACCACGCACATTGCAGAGTTATACTTTAAAGAGGTAACCAGATTACATGGTATCCCTCAGTCCATTATTTCTAATAGGGATACAAAGTTTTAAAGTCATTTTTAGGTTACCTTGTGGAAGAAACTTGGTACTAAACTCATGTATAGTACCACTTGTCATCCCCAAACTAATGAATAAACAGCAATGACAAATCAAACCCTAGGTACTCTCCTAAGGGCTTTGATTAGACCTCATGCCAAAGCTTGGGATTTGCTCTTATCGTGTGCTAAATTTGTTTATAACAAAGCTCTTAGCAAGGCTATTGGTTTATCCCCTTTTAAGGTGGTGTATTGGATTGATCCCTTAAGTCCCATTGATCTTGCTCCAAGACCATTAGAGTAAAAGCCTAGTGCAGATGCAGCTGCTAGAGTAGAAGAGATTCAAAAGATCCATAAGTTAGTTAAGGCTAGAATTAAGAATACTAATGCATCTTATGAATCCCAAGCCAACAAGCATAGGAGAAAGATGGTTTTTTAACTTGGAGAGCTCATGTGGATACACCTTAGAAAGGAACAGTTTCCCTCCAAAAGGAAGAACAAGTTAATGCCAAGAGCTGATGGTCCATTTGAGGTACCTGAAAGAATTAATGACAATGCTTATAAGGGTGATTTGCCAGGTGACTATGGTGTTTCAGCTACATTCAATGTGGCTGACTTGAGTGCATACCAAGCTGATGATTACCTTACTGATTTGAGGATCAAATCTTCTCGAC
Source organism: Carnegiea gigantea (assembly GCA_029747015.1). NCBI lineage: Eukaryota > Viridiplantae > Streptophyta > Magnoliopsida > Caryophyllales > Cactaceae > Carnegiea > Carnegiea gigantea. Next base: position 806,574 of record JAKOGI010000105.1, on the reverse strand, counting down.
AAGGGGAGGATGATGGAGTCCCCTTAAGCCAAAACATTGAAGAAGGTCCTAAGAGTCTAGTAAGGTCAAATGCAAGCTCTAAAGTTCAAGTAATGGCTCACATTCTAAAAAAGAGCCAAACTGATGCAACCGGGTTAAACAGCCAGAATGTTCCCGGTTTTGTTCACTTGATTACGTAAGCTACATTACGGCTTAAATTTGATATTTTTGCATTTTTGGGATCCTCAAGATGTTAACTTTCAGGTCCAAGCATTTAAAGTCAATCATGCTCAGTCGAGATGAAGAAATAAAGCCCTTTTCTTAACCTGTCCGTTTGGGACCAAAACTGCACGGTACAATATTTTAGTGGAAATCTCCCACTTAAACATGATTTCACCTTGATTTCTTTGCAGGGGGGTTTTTACACATCCTAAGGATTCCCCTATGGCCTGAAATTAAAATCATGCTCACTTTTCATTGGTAGAAACAAAGGCACAAAACCGAGTTGAAACCCACTTCTAGAACCCGGTTAAGCTGTTGCGTGTCTTTCCTCCTTCCAAGGGTTTCCTTAGCTGAATTCTCACTTGCTTGCTTCAATCATGCATCAAGGAGACTAGGAACATCATCATTGGCAGCTAAAACAGGTTTTAGGAAGAGCAACCAATGAGAAAATAAAAAGAGATTTTGCATCTTGCAATCGGATTGGTTAGTCAAAAAGTGCTCCTACTTTACGGCTGCTTTTCTTTACTTCTTTGCTGTAAACTGATGTATTAGCTTAATTTAAGTGTATTAAGGTTAAGTATCATCATTTATCTTGCTCCCCTTGTATTCTGGTTGGAAGTAGCTTAGATTAATCAAGCTTACGAAATAGATTAGTCTTAAGCACTTAGCTAAGCTTGGTTAGTTGTTTCCTTTCAAGGGAGGAAGCTTCCTTTGCTGCTTTCTAGCCAAAGGGTTGCGTGTATAAGGCCTTGGATGTTTCACTTTGTAATTCATACTTGAATATTGAATACAGCCAGAATTGAGAGCATTTTGTTTTCGTTTCCCCTAAATACTTCACTTGCTTATCCTTAATTTGGTGGATTAAGGTGATGATCAAGTAAGTCTTAACACTTAATTAGGTGGTGTTTCTATATCCTAATTAAGGTTAAGGACTCTAACTCAAGCTTAGTGGTGTTTCCATATCTAAGCAAGGGTTTAGATTATCCTTCATTTACTCATTCATTCATGATCTCACTTAAACTCAAGTTTGATTTCAGCTTGCTTAGTTTAGCTTTGGAATCAGCTTTGAGTATTTGTGATTTCCCTTCATAGTTCGATCACCGCTTGGACCTAGAAACTCTATCCTTAAGGTTGGACTCAATACCCAAAAATCTAGCAATAGTAGTTATAATCCCACTGATGACTATCCTACCCTTAGTGCTAACAGCAGCACTACATAATTGCCTGGCCAAAAACAAATCGGGGTCAAGCTAGACACCGTCGAGCATACAGGGCAACAAATACAGCTCAGATAATCTCGGGACATCCAGACTATCATCTCGAGTAAAGAAACAGCAAGCTAGGATACGCTGGGCGACGTGAATATAAGGGTTCCTAGTATATGTGCACTTCGATGAACTAGTGTTGTACGTAACACTCTCCAAAAGCTTGCCTTAAAATGCATTTGGGTTGAATTCATGGGGGACTTATCAGTTCGATAAATCCATACTAGGTTGAAGATCAAATATACTGTTAAAAGTACCTAAGTTCAACTCGTATAATTGTCCTTACAAATAAAATGAAATATACCCTGCTTGACATTGAGACCTTCTAGTGACCTCAACAAGGAGTGTTAGGAACTCTAGGTTAGGTTCTGGTATGTATGCTCTTTTATTTCAATAAAGTGTCCCATGCCACCTCGTGCAAACAACCATCTAATATCATCTAACATTCCTAAACGTGCTAACATTTCCTCATCATAATAACGAGTTGCCACAACTATGCGTTCATTCAAATACTATATCTAGCAACATGATCAGGATTTGTCAAACCAACGGGCGAGGAATGCTACCTTGAGCATGCGTATTAGTAGAGGTTCAAGATGCCCTTTGAGGTCGGATCGGTGTTTGACTTTTGGTAGGAGCCATTTTTCACAAAATGAATCAAGTATTAAAACTAAAAACCTAAAAAATTCAAATTTAAGGAAAAAAAGAAGAACATTTTAGGTAAAAGGACGAAGAATTAGAGAAAGAAGATGGTTATGGTGGATGAGTGAAAATGAGATAAGTTAGAAGAAGAAAAAGAAGAAGAAGAATGAGATGAAATTTGTGGAAGAAAGAGAACGTTTAGGTGAAGAGGATGAATTTTAAGCGAAAATGAAGGAAAAATGAGAAGAAATAAGGGAGGATTTAAGGTTTTAACTATGGTGGTTTTAGAGAGAGAAAATGGAGGGAGAGAGAGAAGCTCGAAGAAGAAGAAGATGAATTTGTGCGAAATGAGGGGTCACTACGGTCAAAATCCTTGAATGTGGGCCACAGTAGGTCACCACGGACCATGGGGTCCACCATGGGCCGACCGTGGGGTCTGCTGACATCAAAAAAATTTTTTCCTCGTTTGGCACCCCATGGCTGCGATGCCGAGCTTCTTGGCTGTGGTGCCAAACATTTTATTGTATACATATATATATATTTTTTTCCTTAATTCTTCTTATTATTGTTTTTCTCTTCTCTTTTTTTTTTCTCTTTTTTTCTCTTGTTTTTCTTTTGGTTTTTTTCCCTTTCTCATGCTAACTACAAAAATAATGACAATCAAAACTAAGAAAAGGAAAATGAACTAGGGTTGCCTCCCAAGAAGCGCTCTTTTAAGGTCAAGAGCTTGACCCTATTTCTATATTTGGTCCGGATCAGTGAGTGTATGGACAGTTGTTTTATCACAGACTACAAAATCAAATTTCTTAAATCAAAGGTACCATCTCAAAAGCTCTAGTTGAATGTCCTTCGTCATCGTCACTCAACGCCGAAGTGCACCTTCAACATACAAGACAAACCGTACAGATGGCCCATTAGACCGGCTACTATCAACTTGTTCAACCCCTAAATCAAAGTCCGGTTCACATCCTCCTATAGGGAGCAAAGAGAGACCAGTTTGAGCGAAACTGCAACAATCACTCAAAGTAGATTCATTAGAAGCACGGGTCGCAACCTTGGGTATGCTAAGCGGCATAGGAGCAGCAAACTCCACCTTAACATACCTTTGGTTGGGGTCCTCAGTAGAAATCCTGTCAAAGTTAGAAGGATCTTCACAATTCAAGACATCCTCCACATCAAGTTTAGGGGAAGGGGAAAATTCATCCAATAGAGAAGAATTAGGAGAAACCACTTTCTCCTTCATATGGCAGAACACAGCATAACGCCCTTATACTTCAAATGTAATCCGTTCCTTTCTTACATCTACATGGCAACTAGCTGTAGCCAATATGGGCCGACCTAGGATAATTTGAGCATTATCGATCTCGAGCAAATTAACTATCATGAAGTCTTCTAATACCTAACTGTCTCCTATATTGACTGGCATATCTTCTAATTTGCTATAGGTTGTGTTTCAAAACCATCTACTAATTGTAGTCAAAAGGATGCAGTTTGTAATGGCCCTAAGTGACGCTTATGAAACAAAGAGTATGGCATTAAACTAACGCTTACACCTGGATCACACAATGCTCTCTCAATTTCCACCTTTCCCACAATACAGGGAATAGAAAAGCTGCCTAGATCAGGAAGCCTAGGTGAAAAAGTTGTAGGGATCTGCATAGATTCGCATAGGGCCATTACAAAATAAGCATATTGGAAATCATTTTGTTACTAGATAGCCAAAAGTAGTTGACATAGGTAACATTATGTAACTCAATATAAAAGTGGAGTTTCATAAGCTTATGAAGAGACAAAGTTTTTTTTTGCAAAATAAGTTTTTTGAGGTATTTTAAGGTAACATTATGTTTTTTGCAAAAGCCAATATTATCCGTTAAAGAATAATCTTATGAAGAGCAATATATTCTTAAACTATGCCTTAAAATATATTTTGTATATTACAAATATATTTGTAGCAAATATATTCCTTAGACTCAATTCTAAAAAACTTTACCACTGGCGCAAGGGCACAGGCAGTCATAGTATAGATAAAACTCAGGGACCAAAGTAATCTGTTAAGCTTTGCCTATCTGAATATGCTAAGCAAATACTAAATCAAGGGGTTCTGATTGAACAACTTCAAATCTACTAATTCTAAATTCAATCTAGAAGAAACGCCTAGGGATTTATGTAGTTAAGAAAGGTGATTGGATCAAATGATAAACATGTGCTTTTCTCTAATTGGATAAATTCAAGGAATTACAATCTATCCAAAATTTAGTCTATTCTTTCGAAATTTGCGAAATTTCCTAAACTAAGCAAAATCGTTCTTTCAAACTAATTTGTCTTAATCCAAGTTAAATATATATGATTACTCCCTAGTTCTCCTAACATGCAAATCTCTCTTTCGGGTCAATGCTATGCTAGATTTTATCAAGCAGTCTAACAATCAAAGGTCAACTTTCAGTTTTTCACTCAATTGTTTTAAGTGTGCAAGCAAACTTTGTCAAAAATCCACTCACAACATAAAAATCCCTTAGAAATCAAACCAATCATGAAATAAAAGATAATTCTAATGATAAACATGATCCAACTACACTTTCATTAACAAATAAATCCCTAGACAAAATAAACTACTCACACATGATTAAAGATTTGAAAACTAACCAATTATTCAGCAAAAATCTATGAGGGAAAGGCTTGATAAAGATGGCCTTCAACCAAGGGCTTCAAACTGCCTCAAAACCAAACTCACACTTAAGATTTCTCACTAAATCACCAATCGAACTTAAAAAAAATCCTAACTCAAGAGTGAAATTTTGAGAAAAAAAAGTTAACCAAACTATGCTTTTTTCTCCTCTCTTCTTTTTGCTGCTGAAAAATGAGGTTTTATAGAAAAACATGGACGTTTTCAGCCTACAGTCAAAGGAAGATGAAGACGCTACAGTTACGCAGCTCACCATCGTTTGTGGTAGGCACCACGGGTCGACCTCGGCTTGGGTGGAACTGAATTTCTGCTCTTCTCTTGTTCCAGGGGCATAGCATCACCTGGGTGTCTATGGAGGAGGTCAAAATGCATCCAATGAGGGTCAAATGCTAGGCTAAAGTGCTCTAAAATCCTGCAAAACATATCAAACAACCATACCCAAGCATAAATGAAGAATAGGGGTATAAATGGTAACTTAAAGCATATAATTCTCCTAAAAATGTGGCAAAATGACCCTAACATGATATATACATTAAGCACTTATCAAACTTCCCCCAAATTCATATGGTCAAAATCATAGTTTTAGGAGCAAAAAAATATATTAACCATATGTTAAGCAAGAAAGAAAAATCCTAAAATATATTAGCTCCTAAAATATATTTGTGGCAAAAAAAGTAATGATTACCTCACCCTTAAGCCAAGACTAGAGGAGCAATTTTTAGCATCAAGTTTGATTAGAAGTTAGTAAGCAGTATTGAGATCTTTTAGTGGATTTTGGTTGTTATGTTTGATCTTGTTCAAAAAAAGAAAATCCCATGTTCTTTTTGTATAAAGTTTAGAGAAGGGTTGGCATTCAAAGTTTGGTATGGATTTCCCTTGGCTAACTCTTTTGAAAAAAAAAAAAAAACAGAAAATAAAAGAAAAAAAGAAAAAAACCACAAAACAAAAAAAGAACAAAGAAAAAAGAGCACCAAAAAAAAAGTGAATAATAAAGAGAGTGTTAGCGTTGTTGGAATTGTCAATTTTTATGGTGGTCTTTCAACTTTTATCTCCTCAATTGGGATGTATTTTGTTGCTAAATCGTATTGGTTTAAGGAGGATGTTGTAATGATGTATTGGAAACATTTGGCTCTTAGTCTATGGCTACTAGCTCCACATTTTCAATAACATTTGTTCCCCTCTTACCTTTAACCATGGCCCCATCACAACCTTATGAAAGTCCTCATTATTATCTAGTATGTTTTGCATTTCAGTAATGGCAAATTTGAAAGTCTTGTTAAGCTTATGGTATATTTGAGTCTAAGGAATAAGAATTAAGGGTACCCTTATATATATATTTTCAAGCACATGAGTGATGAGTGCCACATAACTATAGTGAGGTTTTATTGGCCTTGCTAGCTTTATTTGTTTCATGTGTTGAATGTATTTGCTGATTTGGGGGGATTGATTTAAATTTGACATTGTGGTTTATCAAGTGATTTTCAAACTTTTCATTCCCTAATTTGTTTGCTAAATGACTTTTGCATCTTTTTGGGCTACCTTTGGATCAGCTTTGCCATTGGAATGTTACCTATGTCTATCTTGAGGAGGTTGTGTATATTCTTTCTTAATTTTTGGTTTTAGTTTTGCTTGGGGATAAGCAACAGTTTAAACATGGGGGAGTCTGGTATGTATACATAATTTTAGGACCATTTTGCCACATTTTTAGAAGAATTATGTGATTTAACTTACCATTTGTACTCCTATTATCGATTTATGCTTGGCCATGGTTGTTTGATGTATTTTGTAGAATTTTAGGCCATTTTGAGCTAGCGTTTGACCCTCATTGGATGTATTTTGAACTCCTCCATCGACACCCATGTGAGGCTATGCCTGTGCAGGAAGAGAAGAGCAGAAATTTAGTTCTAGCTAGGAACACGGTCAACCCATGGTGCCTGCCACGGGCTATAGTGAGCTATGTAGCTATGGCCTCTTCATCTTCCTTTGGCTGTGTGCTTAAAAATGCCCATGTTCTTCTATAAAACCTTGTTTTTAACCAGTAGAAACAGAGAGGAGAAAAAAGCATAATTTAGTTCATTTTCTTTCCCAAAATTTTACTGTTTATTTAGGATTTTTTTCTTTTAGCTTGATTGGTGATTAAGTGAGAAATCCTGAGCGTGAGTTCAGTTTTAAGGCAGTTTGAAGCCCTTGGTTAAAGGTTGTCTTTGTCAAGCCCTTCACTATTAGATTTTCACTGAATAATTAGTTGGTTGTTGAATCTTTAATCATGTGTGAGTAGTATTTTATCTAGCGATTTATTTGTAAATGAAAGTGTAGTTGGATAATGTTTATCATTAGAATTGTGCATTGATTCATGATTGGTTTGATTTCGCTTTGTCAAATGATTTTTATGTTGTGAGTGGCTTTTTGGCTAAAGTTTGCTTGCACATTTGAAACAATTGAGTGAAAAACTGAAAGGTGACATTTGATTATTAGACTTCCTGATAAAACCTCACATAGCGTTGACTCAAAAGAGAGATTTACATGTTAAGAGGACTTGAGAGTAATGAAAAATATCTAACCTGGATTAAGACAAATTAGTTTGAAAGAACGACTTTTACTTAGTTTAGGCAATTTGGTTGATTTGGAAAGAATAGACTAAATTCTAAATAGATTGCAATTCCTCTAAATTATCCTATTAGACAAAAGCACATGTTTATCATTTTGATCCAATCACCGTTCTTAACTGCATAAATCCATAGGCGTTTCTTCTAGATTAAATTTAGAATTAGTAGATTTGAAGTTGTTGAATCAAAACCCCTTGATTTAGTATTTGCTTAGCATATTCTCACAGACAAAGCTCAATAGTTTACTTTGGTCCCCGAGAATGATCTTTTTATTTATACTACGACTACCCGTGTACTTATGGCAGTGGTCAGAAATCTTAGATGACAAGTCTAAAAAGATTCTTCAAAGTGAACAAGTGAGCTTAATTCTGAGATTTAACACTGCACCTAAGTTTAAAGATCCTGGTGCTTCTACTATCTCATGCTACATTGGTAATCACAAAATTGAAAAGACACTTTTTGATTTGGGTTGTAGTGTTAATTTGATATTGTATTCTATTTATTTAGAGTAGGGATTGGTTGAATTGAACCTTCCAACTGTACCCTTAAGCTCGCTGATATGTCAATAAGGACACTTGGTGGCGAATAGATGATGTTTTGGTTTAAATTTTTAAAGGAATATTTTCTATTGACTTTGTTGTATTGGACATAGACCGTAGTCATGCTAAATTCCTCTTATTATAGAATGTCCCTTGTGGCTGCATCTAATGCCACCATTAATTGTAGGTCAGGGGTGGTAAATGTCTTGGTCATGAACATGAGGGTTAGACTTAACATTTTAGAAACTTCTTCTCAACCTATGTTTGAAGATGAATCTGAATAGTATTTTATTCATGTGATTGATGAAATGGTTCAAGAGGCTTGACCTTCTATGTTGAATAATGATCCCTTGGGAACCTCTTTTTCACATGAGGATTGAGCTAATTCGACCCTGGAAGTGCAGATGAGATGGATTCTACTCTCTCCTCATCTTGAGTCGTCCTCTTGCTTGTCCGCTTATGAACCTTTTCCCCGTTTGGTAAGTTCTCCTATGCCACCTTCCATTATCTCTCCACCTAAACTTGTGTTAAAATCTCTGCCTGATTCGCTCAAGTGTGTGTTTCTAGACCCTGAAGAGACCCTACATATCATCATGTCTACTCTCTTATCTTGTGATGAAAAGGAAGAGTTGATTCGTGTCTTGTCTAATCATGAAGTGGTATTGGTTGGTCGGTTGTCAATTTGGAAGGGATTAGTCCAACTAAATTTGCTTTTATAGAATTCACTTAGAGGACGATGCCAAACATGTTAGGCAAGCATAACGTAGGCTGAACCCTTGTCTGAAAAAAGTTGTTCAGATAACGGTAGTAAAGCTTTTTGGATGCAAGCATTATCTACACTATTTTTCATAACCAATCGGTCAATCTAGTTTAAGTAATCCCCATAAAGTTGGCTCAACTATGGTGAAGAATAATGACTATGAACTAATTCCTACTAAAGAGACGATGGTATTGAGGGTGTGTATTGATTATAGAAAACTAAATTCTTTCACAAGAAAAGACCATCCTACCCCACCCCATTGATCAAAATTTAGAAAGATTACCAGGACAAAGTTTCTATTGCTATCTAGATGGGTATTCTGGTTACAACTAAATGCCTGTTTATCTTGAGGATCAAGAGAAAATTACATATACATGCCCATCAGGTACATTTTCCTATCAAAGGGTCCTTTCTAATGCTCCTTTCACACTTTAAAGATGCTTGATGGCCATATTTTCTGACTATACTGATAATTTCATAAGGGTGTATATGGATGATTTCTATGTGTTTGGTTCTTTATTTGATGTGTGCTAATTTATCGACTATGCTGAAAAGATGTGAAGTAGTGAATCTTGTTTTGAGTTGGGAAAATAAGCATTTCAGGTCCAAGAAGTGATTATGTTGGATAATAAAGTGTCTAAAAGAGGGATTATGATTGATATAGCCAAGGTTGATCTAGTTTCTAATATGCCTATACCTTCTTTCATGAGGCAAATAAGATCTTTACCTGGCCATGTTTTTTTCTATAGGAGATTTATTAAGGATTTTAGCAAAGTGGCTCATCGACTTACTGATCTCGTTAATAAAGATGCTTCTTTTGTGATTGATGAGTCTTGTGTGGAAGCGTTTGAAAACCTCCTATGTTTATTGGTATCAGTCCCTATTGTGCAGCCCCCTAATTTTTCTCTTCTGTTTGAGATTATGTATGATGCATCTAATTGTGCTATTGGGGTTGTCTTGGATCAAAGGGGGAATAGAATGCCTTATGTCATATGCTGTGAATCATTTTTCTACTAAAAATGAGTTGCTAGCTGTAGTATTTGCACTTAATAAATTCAATCCATAACTTTTATGTTCAAAAGTCATTGTATTTGTTTATCATGATGTACTGAAACACTTGTTGGCCAAGAATGACACTAAATTAATACTCATTAGATGGATCTTGTTGCTCTAAGAGTGTGACATTCTGATAAAGGAGAGGAAGCATTCTGAAAATTTAGTTGCAGACCACTTGTATAGAATTTGTACTAAGTATAGTGATGACTTAGCTGAATTGTCCGACCATTTTCCTAATAAGCAATGGTTTGATGTGTCGTATGCCCCTCTCCCTTGGTTTGCTAACCATGTGAATTACCGTATTGCTGGAAAGATCCCTCTTCACTGGTCTAAACAAGAAAAAGATAGGTTCTTCTTCTAAGTAAGGCATTACTATTGGGAAGACCCTTATCTTTCCAAACATTTTATAGACCATGTGGCCCGTAGGTATCTCCCTTAGAGTGAATTTCATAGTATTCTAACATTTATCACTCTTATCCTTGTGGTGGTCATTTTGGAGGTTGTAGAATAGTTCCTAAAGTCCTACAGAGTGGGTTGCATTGGGCCCACTCTATTTCTGATGCTCACCGTTTCTGTCTTACGTGTGAGCGTTATCAACGTACAGATTCTCTGTCCCATCGTGATATGATGCCTCTTTCCCTATTCTACTTGTTGAGATATTTGATGTGTAGGACATTAATTTCATGGATTCCTTTCCCCCAGCTTTTGGCTTTCTTTACATATTGGTTTCTGTTGATTATGTTTTAAAGTGGGTGGAAGCTCAGGCTACTAGGACTAATGACCAGAAGGTTGTGCTCAAATTTGTGAAAGGGTACATATTTTATCGATATGGGACCTTTAGAGATCTTATCAATGATGGAGGTAGTCACTTTTGTCACCAGTCTTTTGAGACTTTGCTTAGAAAGAATTTCGTGAAACATAAGATAGCTACCCCTTATTACCCTCATACTAGGGGTCAAGTTAAGGTGTCTTATTATGAGATCAAGTCCATACTTGAGAAAAAAAATTCAATCTAATAGGGAAGACTGGGCTTTGAGATTGTATGATGCTTTTTGGACATATCGTACTGCTTCTAAACTCCCATAGGGATGTCTTCTTACCTACTTCCTTTTGATAAACACTGTGCTTTTTGGGCTATTAAAGTTTTTAATTTTGACATGCAACAAGTGGATTCTAATTGTAGGATTCAATTAAATGAGTTAGATGAATTGCGTAGTGAAGCTTATGATATTGCTAAGATTTATAAAGCCAAAACTAAAGCTCTTCATGATAAAATGATTTCTCGTAAGTCTTTTGAACCTAATCAGAAGGTTTACCTTTTTAACTCTAAGTTTAAGTTGTTCCTGGCAAGTTGAGATCTAGAAGTGATGGTCTTTTTATTGTCCAATAAGTGTTTTCCTCTGGGGGAGTCCAAATCTTGGATCCCTAAGATGGCCGAGTTCTTATGGTCAATGGTCAACTTTTAAAACCTATTGTGACTAATAAGGTTGACCCTGGTTTAATGCAATTCGTCATTCTAATAGACCTAGTCTCTTATGAAAAATGTATGGGACCTTATCTTGTTGAAAACACAAAACTTCGTGCTTGTTGGTAAGCAACCGAATCTTTTTGGGTGAATTTGAGTCTTTTGTTTTTGTTTTCTTTTTATTCACGGTGTGTTTATATTTTAGAGTGTGGTGCTTCAGTTGGTTTTTGGCTATTCTAGCTAGTGGTGGTTTTGAAGCTAATATTGGAGTTAGATTGTTGGGCATATGTGTAAATGCTTTCTCATGCTATCAAATTGTATTGATGTTTTCTTCATTTCTCTCTTCATTATTATCTTCTACATTGAGGACAACACAAGATTAGGTGTTGGATGAAGGGAAATTGAAAATTTTGAGGATAATTTAACTTGAAAATCTTTAGGTCAATTTGATTTTGAAAAGGGATTGGGTGATTTAATTATACATGTTCGACTCCCATTATGTAGATGTGATCCATGCGACCCACGTTTATTAGAGATTATTTCTAGCATTGACTAGTTAAAGGCCACAATTCTTGTTGTGCTGATGCCACTACGTAACCGATTTTGAGTTTAGGTGTAGCCCCATTTTCAATGTCATTATGCGTATTTGATAGGTGTTGAGTTCACCATTGGCTTTCAATAAATAAATAAATAAATAAAATTAATTAAGTTCCGATTCTGGTACCAATATCCAGTTCTGTCTATATTAATATCCTTAATTGTTTGAATATGTACTAAGTGCTTCTCTGAATGTTATCTTTATTCATATCTTTATCCGCTCAAGAAAGCATATGGAAACGAGTAACTTTTGGAAAAGTTCCCAAAAAAAAAAAATTTGAAGTAAAAAAAAAAAACTAATAAATTTTTTGTGCTAGGGACTATATTTTAAAGATGCACTTTTGATTTTTGTTATATGGGATGAAATTTAGTACTAAAGGTTTGTTACATGGTTTCATTGTGCGCTTAATTTGCTTGAGTCTTGCCCTATTGATTTTGTTGAAAACGTTCATAGTGAATGATTTATATGATTTAAAGTGGACATTCATAGTTAGACTACTTGATTTCTTCCCTAATCTTGTTCGACTTAATGAGTTGAATAAATATACGCATTATTGCTATTCTTTGCTCAAGGAATAGCAATGTTTTGACGTGAAAGAGTTGATAAATTGTATTTTATATGTACTTTTACCCTTCATTTTACCTACTTTTAAGTCTTTATAATGAATTTTAAAGAGAGAATAGTTCATATTTTATATGATTTTTAGGTGAAAATAAACCAATGAATTTGTCCATGGACTTGATCAATTCGACTCGGTTTTGAACCAAGCTCACACATGCGCAATGCTCAAGAGCCCAGCCCAGTTGCGCCTGTTCTTCAGCATTCGGTGGCCCATTTCGTTTCTTCATCCTAGCTCGTGACTCTGTTCTCCTCTCAGCTTACTCCATCTCTTGCTCCTCTCACTGTAGGCCTAGTCAGTGCGGTCCAGTGGCCTCTCTTCCCCACTTGCTCTCTCTGCTTAAAATGGGCCTGACTGTGAAGATTGCGACACAAACTCACATCCAATTAGCCTATCTGCTTCCCCTCAGTTAGCAGCTAGCCTTTCTCTGCCTAGCAGCTGCTTGGGCTTCATCTTGCCAAACAGGGCCGATTTTAGCTAAGCACCCCACTCTTCTCCCTTGTCCATGTTTGGGCATGCTTTCTTCGGTCCAACTTGTCCAACCATGCCTCCCTAACTCATATTTATAACACAAGCACCTTAATTCACTCACATATCCAGCTCTACAACAGTATGTGAGTCAAAACTCACATTCAATTTCCAACTTTTTACCCGAAACACTGAAGCTCAGCTGACCAGAAACGACAACCTACTAGTAGCTCTAGTTAAATTTAGAGTAAATTTTATAGTAGGAAGAGGCCTGAATTTTCAGTGTAAGAAGGGGCCAAGGGATGAGAAAACCCATCATTCACTCATCCATTCATTCATCCAGGCATCCAAGCATTCCTCTGTTCCCGCATCTTTTATCTTCCATTTTTCCTTAGAGAGTAGAGAGTCATTTGTACGACAAAACCATTTGGGTTGAGGGATTTAGATAAAAATAAGCTTTATTACCTATTTTCTTTTCTCTTCTCATTTCACTTGTGAGTCAATTTAGAGTGTTTGCGCTTAATATTTTGATTTTATGCAATTGAGTATACAAGTTTGGCCATAGGGAGTGAAATATACCACTAATGGAAAACATGGGCTGACCTATTTCAATTGTATTTTGGCTAGATATGGCTGGCTAAACTACTCATAGCTTGGATTAAGATAGACTAATGATTTATAATATGCCTTGCTAATTTCTTTTGGGGCTGTTTTTGTCTCTTACATTGTGTAATTTTAAGTTTAAACTGGATCCTAACCTATTCAGGCATTTTAGTGCCATTGTCTATTGATGTTGATTACAATAGTTTGAGTTGGTATCTCAAATATATATTAGACCTTGTAGGCTAATATGATATTATGCAATAGGGCTTAAAATTATAATTATTTAAATTGAATAATTTATCCTAAAAATTAGATCACTTATGTCTAAGAAGAATAATTCATGCTAAGTACTTGATAAATAATATAATTTGATAATTATAATTCATCTTCTAATTTATGGCATAATGCTAGCAGCTTAGGTTGAATAAGGGACTAACGAAACCCCCATTTGAGTTAGTAATGCAATTTTTGGGTAACTAGTGAAATCCGAAGCCTTCAATCTTTCTCTAGTTTGATTTCTCCTATTTTCTTGAGACATTTTCTTTTTTTTTTGTTTTTTAATTCTTACTGATAATTGAACTCATCGATTGAATTATTGTTTCAATTTAAAAAGCTAAAATTACTATTCTTCTTCAAGGGATCGACATCCTATAGACAGTAGTTGACAAGTGATCTTAGCTTAAAATCCACATCAGGCTTTTGCACATATGAAAAATTTTGGCTCAAAATTGAAGTCTTTATTGGGATCAATAATAAGGCCCTCAGCCTTTCTAATAGTTAACTCAACCTATTTCTTCCCGTTGGGGGCGGTCCACATCATGTCAGTCTACCCCGGATCAAACTCTTGGCTTGCCATTGCTAGCATCCATTCCAGATCTTCATATTCTCTTTAATCTGCCCCTAATAGCAACCCAAAATCAACCTGGCTGTCTCGGCCTAATCTTTTTTAGATTGGACATTTTCGCTAAAGTACAACTTTTATGCAGTGAGAATGCAATCATGACATAGGGGAGACTTTTCCAAGGTGTATGATGTGCTTTGGCTCAGGGAACCTATGATATGATGTGTCTGTTCCATCCTTTATGAAAGTTTCGTTAAGGTTTGGAAGTTAAGAAGGCATGTCATCATAGACGTTTTTTATGTTTCTACCCTCAAATCTTTAGATGAAGCTCTTCATAGTAGACTCGTGGCCCAAACTAAAAATGTGAGCAAATGGGCTTGCATTAGGAGAGGCAGCAAGCATTCATGACCTTTTCGCTAATTGGGGTTCTAGGGACGTAGAACATATTCCTCATCATGACATTGACCTTCTTGTTTGAGAAAGAATCAAAGTCAAATGGGACTTCATCTTCTGTGTTGATGATAATGTATTCATTAGCTATGAAGGCTCAAATCCCTACATCATTGTCATCATACTCAAGCTCTATGATAAGAAGTTTCTTTTCAAAAGTAGTGATCATCGGATTAGCACTTATAATTACGCAACTCCTTTAACTATGATCTTGACTTTTTTTATACAGACTCAACGGTACCCTTTTTTGGTCAGGCTACTACATTGAGGTTGACTTTAAAGGCTACGTTTCTTTTTATTACTCAGGCTACTACATTGAGGTTGACAATCACTAAGACTACTATATGCTTATAAGTCATAGGTTAAATGGGTCATGTCCACTTCAGTTATGCCTAATTTCGTTACTGTTCTTAGCAAACAAATGTTAATTGATGACTTATTAACTATAAATGGCATTGGTATGAACTTATTTCTGCAAGTTATGGTAAGATATAGAGCCTTATAGTGTTTTATCCCTTTGTGTGGGATGTCTATAGCTTAAAAGTTATGGTCAAAGCGACCTTTGGGCTATAAAGAAACTAATAAACTCTTTGAATGTGGTTTGCACTGGAACTTCCATCCCTACAAAAAGCCTTCAGGAATGCTTCCAGATGGATAATAAAGGAAGTTAGGAGCTTCCTTATGATAATGTCCGCCTTTGATATTTTTAACATAGAAAGGATGAGGTCCTCTTGTGATTCTTGTTGTATGACCGGACTAGGTTTTTCCCTTTCTTGGATTAAGAATGAGGGTTTATAGCATCTCCCATTATGGGTGATATGCTAGGCTTCTTTCTTTTTATTGCTTTCAGCCGAACGATTCCATTAAGGATAAGGGAAGTCATACAGGTGCCTTATTGATCATTACCCCATATTCCATTGACTTCATTTTTAATGAGGGCCAAATGATCAATTTTGTTTTCTATGACGAAAATTATCAGCGTGAAGCTCAATGGGTTAGCTTGATTTTAGGGCTTTGCTGTATTTAGGATGGGTAGGGCCCTAACGTCTATCAGATCTTGTATTTTATGATTTAATGGCCAGCATTGATTGGTGGGATGCCCTTTTCCATGTTGTACTTATAGTAAGCATTAATGTCATATCTCTCACCCCTTTTCCTTTCTAATGCACTGGGTGTAGGAAAAACCCTTGAGTTTTTATGTCTTTTCAGTGCTTCTAAGGGTTTCATTCTAATTGGGGTGAAGACAATGTAGGGATGATAAGGTTTGGGGATTCCACTGCATTAATCTCATTTATTGCTTTAGTATTAGAGGTTGTAGCTGCCTTCTTATGCTCAAAGCAATTCTTATTACTTTAGTATCTTGGGCCTTTTCACACTTCTTCTACCAACAACATTCCAGTATCGCGTAATTATGTCAACGTATTCAAGGGTGAAAACTGTACATTTTGGTGATAATCGGGTCATATGAACGTGTTCAAGGGTTGAAGCCGTACATTTTGGTGAGAATTGAGTCATATGGTTGAAACTGTACATTTTGCCCTCCAATGATCAAAAAAGTCTAGGAAACTTTCTTTTTCTCCTAGTTTTAATAATTCTAAGTCATTTAGTGTAATACGTGTGCAACTCCTTGTAGTAGGAATATTATGATAAGAATTCTTTGGTTATGCTTTCCCAAGTGATGACCTCTTGTAGTTCTAGGCTCATAATATTAATGAAATTCCTCAAATGAAAGCGCAAGTTTCCTAAGCTTGTAAATTTTAAATTTTTGAGAAGCAAAAAGTTAGAAGAGAATTTCCCTGTTCACATTGACAAAGAAAGGTTGGGTCCATAAATTTTTTCCCCAACAGTTGAAAGATTTTTAGCAGTTGGTTCAACTTATTAATCCTCTGGTCCGTTGGCGATGGATTTTCCTCGTGGACCAATGAATAAAGTGAATGCCTCTTTTCATTTTGAGTCTCATGTTCATCCCTCTTTTAGGTGAGGTCACTTATGAGCTTTTGTTGCTCATTAAATTTAGCATCAAACTGGGTTTCCATTTAGGCTAGCAGGTCATCCATATAAGTTGCTGTTGATTTGGTAGTATAACCATCATCTTCATGATGGATTCTATTCATGTTATTTCCTACCCTGGAATAGAGGTCTGACCTTTCAAGCTCCTTGGCAACGACCTCACGAAGCAACCTCAATGGTCCCTTCACCAAGGGCCCTTTTTGTATTCCTAAGCCACAAAATTGAAATTGTAAGAAAAAGAAAACACTTTTTTGGAAAAAAGAAATTACTAGCAGATTTATTTTAGAAAAATTAAGAGCAAGGAAGAAAAGAAACTTAAACCAAACCCCAAAGCTATCAGCTTGGACACAACTAAAACTGCAACGTGCCCTTAAAGGCCATGCACACTGAGAGGAGGCACAGGACTAACTGCACAACTTGGCCATATCGTTGACTTCTTCCTATCCTTTAGTGCCATAAAAGGCATGATCGCTAAGCCACAATAGAATCCTTGCTAGATTGGTAGGGCTGAACTCCAGCTACTATGGGCATGGACCAAGTATTGCTAGGTTTTTTCACAATTTCTTAATTAGGACACCTTGCATTTTGGGTTGGGTTTAATCCTCAATCTAAAGATTAAAGGACAAGAACTCATTTCTAAAAAAGATGGGGTCTATTGACGCATAAAAGGGTTCAAGAAACACATAGCACTTATGTAATGAAATGATTCACATGAGGTCTGGTCCTAAATCTATGTCAAAAGAACACATAGCAACATTGATAGTTGGAATGTTCAGATGGGGCAAACTACAGTATTTTTATCTTCGAAGTAGTATGCTTTAGTGGTTCTCCAAAGAGGCAGTGACGTGACTGAATAAGGATTTCCATATGATTTCGTAGGTAAAATGATAATCATAGGGGGTGCTTCCCTAGAAGGTGCTCGATAAGCATTGACAGTTATTAAGCCCGAGCACAACATGCAACGATACCTCCATGATATAATTTTGAACTGAAAAATAGAAATTTTAATTGCATTCATTTCTTTCAGCCTCTTCTTCTTATCTACATCTCTCTAATAAAGTCCTCACTGAAAGTGAGCATGGATTGACGATTTTGTGGCCTATGGGGAGAAGGATCGAGGTCGGGGCTCAACTAACTCATCCTCTCCCCTTTAACCCACCCTATTTTACAAAGTTACATGCACATTTTTAAAGTAAATGTACAAACCCACAATTCTATAAAATATACCCAATCCCCTATTTCAACGAAACCCTTTAAACTAAAGGGACATACTAAGGCATGGGATTTGATTTCAAAAAGAAGAAGGTTTTTTCCTATAGGATTGTAATTCTTGAGGTCTCCAAATGTAGGTTGAATAAATGACTTCATTGTTATGAATGATAAGAATGGATTTGAGGATCAAGGTATCATCTAACAAATGCTGAAAATCACCATTAGATTACTTGCTTCAATAACGGCCTCTACTAGAAATGAATGTAGTAAAACATATATTTTCTGGTTCTATGTAAAAGGAATTTTTCATAAATTCCTCTTTTCTTAGGGAGACAACTAAAAGAAAGGGATTTTTAGTGACAAAAATTAACACAAAAGTAACAAATGTTGGTGTTCACTTTATTATAAATATATTTCTACTTATGACAAAATTTTAACCATAAGGCACATAGTCATGCAAGGATCAAACAAGAACATGATAAAGACAACAAAATCAAAAGAAAGTAATAAAATATATTGTTATCTTCGTTTAATGGCCCTTAAGATGTACCTTTATCCGAGTAGAGTGGTAAAGCAACAGTTCTTGATTTCATTTTCTCCTAAGTGCATTAAGGTAGGATAGGGCTAATCCTTTTCAAAAGAACCCTTTTCAGGAGTTATGAGTGAAAAATTTGGTAGAGTCTTGTTACTCATTGGTTTAAGAATTTTTGTATGAGAGGACAAAGAGGTAGAGTTTCCTCTATGTGAAAAGTTTTTAAGAACAGAAGAGACTATAGTTTTTCGAGGTGGCAAAAATGTATATCCCTTGAAAATAAGGGGTGTAAGCCTTTATTTATAATGCTAGCAAGGTGACAATCTAAGAAAAATCATCTTCATTCTTCAATTTTTTATAAAATGCTGTAGAATTAAATTCGATTAGCATGCAATTAGGTTGTTGGTCCCTAATGGCCTTGATTGCACCAATCAACAGTAAAATCACTTGGGATTTTAAAAGTTTGGTGCAAGTTCGATCGTAGTGGTAGTTATTGGGAACAGCGACAGTAGCCCAGTGGAAAGAAACACGCTGTTGGATCATAGTAGTGATGATCATACTGCTCACCTGGCATTTTTGCTTTAAGAGAATTGTTTGTAAAAGTAATATCTCTAGGTAATGTATCACTTGATTGGTTACAATCTCACACATTTATGCTCAAGCTCTCAGGTTTAAATGCCCATACTAGAAAATCATGGAAACCCCAACCTTTTTACTATTTTTGCAATTATTTTTAGAAACTTTTGGGGCTTTAAATGTTGTAAAACTTTTTATAAATTATGCACTAAGAAAATAATTTATTTGTGGACCAATTATTAGTAATCCAAATATGGTGTTCATTTCACCTTAGAGGGTTAGGTATTCATCATCATCGAGCAAGAAGGTACTTGACATGCAATCATGGGGTAAATCTAGAATCCCACAAGCATTGATTTGGTGCTCATGTAAGGTTTTACTTTTTTTACAAGGGGATTATCTTTGAACTGATGTGAGATTTCATTGCTTTATGCCATGCATAACCAGTTCAAGAAGATCATTTTCGTAACAATGGTAAAGTTGACTATGTACCTACTCTATTGAGGGTTGGTTCAAACACACTTTTTTAGCCTCCCAATCTTAATTCTTAAGCCCTTTTGATTTTTCCATAGCTCTTTAACTTCCATCATAATCTATGCCTGAAAAATCACCGTACGGTAGAGATTTGCAATCTTCTTATTGTCATCATCATGATCACTATGTTCATTATCACTCCAGGCTTCTAACATAGCATTTTGCCTTTCCCTTAAATTTCTCCTTTCAAGAGATTTATTTATGGAGAGATAATCCTTGATCATATGACTTTGTTGACCACATCAAAAATAAGTAATGTTAGTGTCAGAGCACTAATGCTCAGACTTGTTACCTTTTGACTTCAATAATGGTTCTCCTGAGAGTTTGTTATAGTTAAAGTTCTTTTCCTTGAAGAAATTCTTGAATTCTCTTGCTACAATAGCAATGGCTTCCTTATTAGTGACCTTCAGGAAAGCTCTAGTCTTAGGTAGATCATTAGACTCTACTTCGAGGTGTATCACGTGAGAAGCAATTTTCCTAGTTAGTCATCCAGCTAAGAGTCTCTCCATTTTAGATTTTGAGCTTCGTTAATATTATTACCTTGGGTCCCACTTGCATCTAGGGAGGCAAGTATCTTTATCACCATCTCCTCATTTGAGTAAGTTCTTCCTCGAGATTTGTGTTTGTTAACAATCTTGGTGTCTCGAGTGTGTGCCTCTTTGACAGATTCATTGGGCAACATTTTGAAAAGCTCATATTAATGTTTATAGTCTCTTGTACTTGCCCCCGGTCCATCCTAACAGGTGACTAGAGCATGGCACATTTGATTGGTAGTGTCACAAGGGGAGACTCTGTCGAAATTATTCAGCTTAAGGGTATATCAAAGAATGTTTAGGGCCTTACGACTCCTATAGACCTTGATCTTTTCTTCTTCAGTGAATTCTCTCTCAGTCTTGAGAATACTTGCTTCTTCTTTTTCTCCTCTCTTTACTTTCTTTGGCATATGATATGCTTTGATGGCAATCTTCCATATCTCATGTCTTGATCTTTTAGAAAAACATGTACGAGCTTTTCTAATAAGAACACTTAATTCCCTTAAACAAAGGTGCTCTAGTCTGTGACCTTCTCTAAGCCATCATCATAAAGGCCCCAAGGTAGCTCTAATATTTGCTCTCTCTGACAGCAAAGTCAAATGCAAATGAGATAGGTGTAATCCCAATTGTTGGTGACATTGATGAATATAAGTCACCTTAGATTGGGGTGAATTAGGTAGCCGGGAAAAACTTTGGTACTTTGACAATTTTTCGTTAAAATTGGATTTTTATAAGTAGAACTATAAGTGAAACAATAATGTAAGAGAAGATATTATGTGAAGCCAAGTATTAGAGACTTTACATAGATAAAAAGGATGCAATAGAAGTCAAGTTAAAGACTCAAAAAGGAACAGTTAGTTCAATAAGGCAATAAAAAAGCTTCTAGATAAGAAAGGTGATTTTTGATAAGGTTTGCCCTGTTTAACTTTGGGTTAAGTCCCTGTCTAAACCCTTCTTTGACTATATAAATTAAATGGTCCATTGTCTCCTAGAAATAGGTTTAATAGGGGTCTTTTAAGACCTTGCATACAACTGGAGTTTTCTTAAAGCATTATAACAGGCTCCTCTTTTAGATTTCCCTAATTCTCTAAAGAACAAATACTCAACAAGAGCCTCATTGATCCTTGTTTATCACAGAGTCTACATAGGGCACTCTATTATAGCTCACTAACCATTTTGTAAGAGAGGACATGCGTCTTGCTTAAATATAGTTTTCTTTAGAGCACCCTAGCAAGCTCAATTCCAACAATTTTCTAATTTAGCAAGACAACCAATAGAAGAGTGGTGACTCTTACTCACAGTAGCAAACGCCAAGAGTACAATGAAGTTCAGTGATAAGGATGAGTACAAGAGTTATAAAGCTTTTTCTCTCAATATAATCTAATTTTTCCTCTGGTGTCGTAACCTTCAATCTTCATTTAACTTGTCTATTAATAGATCGTTCTTACAATTCCTGAACTACAGGATGCAGATAAGATAGCTGTTCAAAGGCTTCTTTAATTATAACCCTTGGTTTAATTTATAGAGATGTCCGTCTAAAGAGTTTGACTACTTCATTCAAGGTTTCTAAATCTTTGCTTTTTTGGCAAATTTCTTTTTTATCAGGCTTCATCACCTTTTCTACAAAAAGAATAAACTTGCTAGCTTCTCTCTTTAATATGAGCTTTAAAATTGTTATTGCTTCCACATTAGCATGCCAATCACTTTAAACTTGTTAGTTGATTCAAATGACTGTACAAGCTTTAAATGCTTAACAATGATAGCTAATTTTTGCCTTACTTTTTGAAATTCAGCATTTATAGTTTGCTTTTAGGTTGAGTTTTTCCCTTTCAACATGTTGCAATGATATATCAAAATATGATCTAAGATAATTTCATAAGTAATCATGGCAATCATGATGAGAAAAGGAATAATTAATATTCAAACTTATTCTTATGAACTTTATAGTTTTAAAAAGTTATGTTTCACAATTAAAGCATAAAGAATGTCTTCATTCAACAAATGAGATTCTTTATAACATTTAATGAATAGTTAAGTGAATCATTAATTGAATGTCAAAATAATATCCCAAGTGCTTGATCAATTAGATGATATAGCAATGATTTATGTTTTGATCTAATTGGGTTACTTTGTGTTGTATGTAATAAGGTTGAATAATTTTCTTATGATCAACTATTGACAAAGATGTAGATGTTACTAGTTGATTAAGCACTTTAATATGTTGTTGATATGGTTGAATAAGAGTTAGTTTTGCTTTACTCTAGTTGTCTATCATTAAAGCCAGATTAAAAATCTTAAGCCCATCGGAGATGAACAGCTCAATTTAACTTATTACTTGCTTTAAGGACTATGACCTAAATTGTGACTTTGAGAAGTTGCAATAGAATTTATGAAACCTAATTTAATCAAGATGTCCATGATATACTTATGTTAAGATAAGAAAAGCTCACTTGAGTTTGACGCTACTTCGAGACCCAAGAAATCCTTGAAAGGGTGAAGATCTTTGAGTTTGAAATAGCTATTAAGATATGCCTTAAATTCAATATACAAAATATTATTACTGTCAGCAAGCACAAGGCCAAACATATACACTAAGATACTCAACGAAATATTGCTATTATGAAAAGTGAAGAGGGCATGACCAACATGAGGCTATGGAAAATTATAAGCCCATAGAGTAATGGCAAGCTTAGCAAATTAGTTCTCAGGTGACTACTAAAGCCCATATAAAGAGTTATAAAGGTGACAAGCCTCATTGGGATGAAAAATAACGAAACTAGGAAGAGGCAACATATAGACTTCCTCGTCAAGGTCACCATGCGGAAAGGTATTAATGACATCCATTTAAAGTAACTTGATGTGGGTCTTTAACATTTATGACAGCAAAAAGTGCTTGAGCACTAACTATCTTACCAACCATGGCACATCTTAGTATATTACAATCGTACTTGCGTGTTAATATGAACAAGCCCTACCTTCTATCGTTCAATTGAATAATTGGAATTGTACTTAATTTTATGTACCCATTTGCAGCCAAGTTTCTACCTTCGAAGGCAAAATTCATAGTCAAAGTCCCATTATTTTTAGGCACAATCATTTCCTCATGCATTATAACGCAATGTTTAGGAACCTTTGTAGCAGCTAAGTAGGAACAAGGCTCAACCATGGATCTTACCACATCCAAAAATGCACTTGTCATAGAAACTGATTCATAGAAAACATACTTAGTTAGGGATACCTAAGGCTGGATTAGCAACAAAAGGGTGAAGATGATGCAAGTGGGCGAAGAACTTGAGTAGTGTTATAGGCAATGTTGTGAAGTACAATAGATTGTTATTTTATACACTTTCCTCCCCTAAGTTTAAGTAAAGCTATTAATCTAAATTGAAAATATAAGAACCCTTAAGTAATCTTAATTGAAAAGCTTGATTGCTTTATTCGATGAAGCTGTCTATTAAGAAAATAAATAGTAATTCTATTTATCAATATGTATGCTTGTGGACTATAATAATCATTTTTGTTTAGAATTCGACCACTTGATTGATCCACTAACCTTTATTATGTCAACATTAATTACTGTTGTTGCAATTCTACTTCCATTTGTAGTGATAATTATATGTCTTATGATTGAGATATTTGAGTTTTTTTATTATTGTGTTTTTTCAATACATGGATGTTGGTATTAGTTATAAATTCAAATTAGATACAAAATTTACATTTGTTGGAATTAGTTAGAATGTGTTTAGATCTATTAAAAGGGTTTTTGCTTACACAAAGTACTATTGCAAACGCCTATCAAAAAGCATTTAGGACTAATCATAAAGAGGATCTTGGCTTAGAATTAGGAATTCTAGTTAGGCAGGTTCAAGTTTCAGGATTTTTTTAAAATATTCAATCCCTTAATTAATAATCATGAGATCTATTTTTTTAGTTTGTATTTTGTGTACTTTCTTGTTGTTCGCTAGTGCGGTTACTAAATCTCCCCAATTTGCCCTTCATGTATGGCACCTAACGCTAAGGAGAGCCCTACTCCTATTTCAACTCTCATATATGCTACTTCCACAATCGCTGATGCAAAGCAAACTCCAAGCTCGGACTTATACTCCCAAGCAAGGGTATTAAACCAATTAGGCTCAACATTGACTTTAGATTAAGGACTAGGTCCTCTTACATCAATGTTGATTTAGGACCCCTAAGGAGGTCTAAGTACACTTAAGAAAGGTGGTTGGACAATTAGTAGCCTAAATAAGGAGCTTAGTTACTTTATTCTCAAAAACCAATTCATTAGCTTATTTTCCTTTTTTTGGACAGAACATCTTTTTTAACTTCTAGCTTCATTTTAGAAGGGGAAATAGCGTCCAATTTGGACAAATTATAAATGTATTCATAGCCGCGAATGCCTAGTTTGCATCAAATCATAGCACATCTCCTAATTCCAAGTAATAGATGACTCATCCAATCCAACACTAATGCAGTCAATTCAGCCCAGCTTATATTCTAAATATCCCCTTTAAAATTGCACAGCTAGTTGGAATTTCATTGGTTAATTTTCTTGTAATCCTATGGGTTAGTGCATGACTTGGGGAAGGGGGTAGTCTCCTATTTTTTTGCTTGATCCTTGTAATATTTCTCAAACTTGATTAATGATGTGAGAGCTTGATGCTTAGTGCTTTCTCAAAATCACAAATTTCTTTCTCTCTCTGAGGAGGTGGTGAAGTTGAGTTCATCCCTGTCATTTAATCCTTGGTGCCTTGGCTTTAGAGCATTAAAGTGTGAGTTAATTTATCTCTTTTGCTCAATTGTTCTCTAGTTGAATCAATCACTAGAAGATTTGGGGTTTTCTCTCTCTCTTGGGTTATCTTGAGGCAGATTGATCTTTATGAATATTTGGAGCTCATCATCAAGGGTTTATCCCTTTATTTGGTCAGTGGATTTCACCATAGTTCATTTAATATCAGAGTAAAAACTTCTTTCATCTTGGAAAGCATCAAATCCATCAAACTTTATGTTTGATTTACTTAAATTTTGATCTTTTCTATACTATTTTTATCTTTAGTTCTCCCTTTCCGAATCTTTTATCTAGTCTAAAAAGTACCCTGAAATAGTCTAAACACAATCCCTAACCGAAATACAACCCTAAACTTTCCAACAAATGTCAAAAACACCAAAATAAAAACTTGGCACTAACACCCTGTGCCACCCAATGCAACTGTCCGCCTTTCCTGCAGTCCTATTTCTCTTCTAGGGCATAGGGCACAGCTATGCTACGCCCTTTTTAACTGTTTCTTACCTGTTCCACCCTAGCACTCCCGTGCTTACCTTGTTTCCATCCTTTACCACCTTTTTACCTACAAGATGTTTCTCACTCCAAGGGCATTCGTCTTCAGCAACCTCATGAGATGAGGAGAGATATGGTCATTATTAAGCTTGAAAAGGAAGCTCACTAAATAGCTTGAATAAGTAAGTGGATCCACACAATGAAACCTTTATAGTGGAGGCTATGATTTTAATCCTATTGGCATCGCATACATTTCCTCTCATGAAGACTTTAATGAAGATGAACGAGAGTCTAGAAGAAGAAGGTAGCTAAGGGATTACCTTAGGGATCTCAATATTGAGGCTCCAGAATTTGATGGCAATCTTAACCCAGGCAACTATCTTGATTAGGTGCAAGCCATGTAAAGGATGTCTGAACTCAAAGAGTATAATGGTGAAAAGTCCTACAAGTTGGCGATTCTTAAATTGAAGAGGTATGCTTCACTATGGTATGAACACTTGAAGAATAGTAGGTTTAGAAAAGCCAAATTTAAAAGTAAAACTTCGCCCAAGCTCAAAAAGCATATCGATAATAGATTTCTACTCCTTCTTACAAACAAGAACTCTACCTCAAGATTGCCACTCTCAACTAAGCAAATCTAAAGATCGAAGAGAACATTAGAGAGTTAGAACAACTCGAAATGAGGATTCGCTTTGATGAAGAGCGCGAACTCAAGATTGCTAAGTTCATTAAGGGGTTATCTCCTAACATTGCTAACAAAGTGGATCTACAACCTTACTTATCTTTTGATGATGTGTGTCACATGTCTATCAAAGTTAAAGTGCAACTTAATGGTCGTAAACCCTTTCAAACCACTTCTATTCACCCTCAAAGCACCCGCAAGGCTTACTTGTCCTACCACAAACTTAACACTACCCCTACACCCATCGAAACCCTTGACAAGGCTACAATGATGGTAGTGAGCCACGAACGAGGTTGGAGGGTAAGAAGTGCTTCAAATGCCATGGTTATAGACACTTCCAAGTATATTGTCCCCACTGAATAGCTCTTACCATTAGAGAAGTGGAAGAAATCCCGCTTGATGAGGAAGCAACTAGTGAGGAGGAAGTAGAAAAGGAGGATCCTACTTTGGTCACTTCAGATGTGGGTGAGCTCTTAGTGTTTCAACGAGCACTCCATGTCCAAGAGGCTCCTTGTGGACTAAGCCAAATGGAGCAAATCTTTCATACTCGATGCATTGCTAGAGGCAAGGTGTGTCTCGATGGATGGAGCCACACTAATGTAGCTTCCACAACATGCAATGACAAGTTTCAATTATCTACCAAGGTGCATCCCACCCTTATTCTCTTCAACGACTTAAGTAAGAAAGTAAGGTAACTTTTTCTAAGTAAGCTCTTATTGCATTTTCGGTTTGTCCATCTTATGGTGAGATACTTTATGATGTCCTTTTTCTGTGGATGTGTGTTGCTTATTACTTAGTCAGTTTTGGTTGTTTGATAATCATGTGATTCATAATGGGCATGCCAGTGCGTATGCATTCAAACACAAGGGTCATACTCTTACTTTGAGCCCATTCTCTCACATAAGCTCCTCATATTTAAATCGGGTAAGGAAAGTGAGAAAAGCCTACATATGAGTGAAACATGGGTGAAGGGATCCATTAGTAAGAAGAAGCCTTTATTTGCTTTACTTGTGTTAGAATCAAACACATATGAGGAAGTGAACCCAAGTATCCCCTAGCTCAACCACTCTTGAGAGAGTTTATGGATGTATTTCTTAATGATTTATCCCCCGGGCTCCCTACTATAAGAAGAATTAAGCACTAAATTGATCTCCTATCGGGTACTCCTTTACCAAACAGGTCAGCCTATAAGTGCAACCCCAATGAGTCAAAAGAGCTTTAATGACCTGTCTAAGAGTTCCTTGACTGTGGATACATTAGGGAAAGTTTGAGTCTATGCTCGGTTCCTGAACCTTTGCTACCTAGGAAGGATGGAACCTAGCGTACGTGTGCTAATTTTAGGGCCATCAACAACATTACCATCAGGTATAGATTTCCCATTCAATGATTGGATGATATGCTTGATAAGTTATATAGGTCCATGGTCTTTGTTAAAATTAACCTTAGGAGTTGGCTATCACCAAATTAGAATGAAAGAAGGAGATGAATGGAATACTACTTTTAGGACTAAGTATGGGTTATATGAATAGCTTGTGATGGGGTTTTGGTCTATCTAATGCTCTTGGTACTTTCATAAGGCCCATGAATAAGGTCCTAAGACCATTCATTAGGAAGTATGTTGTGGTTATTTTGATGATATCTTGGTGTATAGTCGTGATGGGACACCTCTTGTGAAACATCTCTCTTAAATGTTCCAAGTGTTAAAACAACAAAAGTCATACGCTAAGCTTAAGAAGTGTGAACTTTTCACTTTTTAACTTGTCTTTCTTGGCTATGTTGTGTGTGCGGTGACGAAATTTGAGTTGATGAATCTAGGGTTAAGGTTATTAAGAGTTAGTTTACTCTCACCTCCATCACAGAAGTTCAAAGCGTCCATGGATTAACCTTTTTCTACTGCCAGTTCATCAAAGACATTAACTCCATTGTCGCTTCCATAATTGAATGCATTAAAAAGGAAGTTTTGAGTAAACAAAGTCCACCCAAAGGGACTTTAAAACAATCAAGGATAGGCTATATTCAGCTCCTATCTTGGCTTTTCCCAACTTCAATCTCCACTTTTTATGTTGAGTGTGATGCTAATGGAGTTGGAACTAGGGCGGTTCTTACTCAAGTTAAGCTCCCTCTAGTCTTTTTTAGTGAAAAGTTGAATGGTTTAAGACTCAACTGCTCCATTTATGAAGAGAAATTTTATGCCATTGTTAGACCCTTAGAATATTGGAGTTATTACCTCAAGCTTAAGCCCTTTGTACTCCATTCAGATCACAAGGCTTTATCCTACATCAATGGTCAACACAAGTTGAACACAAGACATGCCAAGTGGGTTAAATTCCTTCAATCTTTCCCCTTCTCTTGCAAGCACATGAGCGGGAAAGAGAATGTTATGCTGATGCATTTTCAAGGAGGTATACTCTGTTCTTGGTCCTTAAGGCCAAGGTCCTTGGATTCTATGCCATAAAAGCTCTATAGAAAAAGGACGAAGACTTCAAGGA